>LPNX010064847.1:1101424-1142029 GCA_001517045.1 Pseudotsuga menziesii | reverse complement strand
GAGGAGAGATATTTATTATTCTTCAGCAAAGTACAGGACAGAAAATGGTGAAAAATACAACTTATCTCCACCGGCAAACTTTATCTCAAAGTCTGGAAATTTGTGCTCAGCAAACCAGCCGTACACCCTTCTTCTTTTCTGTGCAAAAATCAAATGCAAATGTCCTGCAGTAACAGGCCGTACATCTCCTAGAAAACAGTGCCAATAAATGCAATCCGTACAGCAGCAGACTCAGTCATACCTTCCTCATAATGTGTGCAAAAATTTAATGCACTGTACAGCATTAAACTCAGCCGTACTTCCCTCGAAATCTGTGCAATATTAAATGCACCGTACAGCAGTGAAAACCAGGCCGTACACCCCTTGAAATATGTGCAATATTTAATGCACCGTACAGCAGAAATAAAACAGGCCGTACACCCCTCGAAATCTGTGCAATAAATGATGCAGCCGTACAGTCAGGTCGTACTCTTCTTGGGTTCTGTGCAAACAAATAATAAATGCTGTCTCGACCTCCTTGCTCACCAAAATCACTTCAGCAAACAGTCTGGAAAATCGTGCCCTCCTCAAGCAAACTCGACCTCCTTGCTCAGCTCTCTCTCTTCTCCTGAAAACATGAAAAGTGAATGCCCTTTTGCCTCCCTCAGCCTTTTTGTTTGACCTAAGTGAGTTTCTTAATCCAATGGTGGAAAAAGAATCAATCCAATGGATGAGATTGAATGTGAGTGAAAATCCCTTTTATTTATTTCTCATAAATAAAATCACTCACCCACTTAAATTTATCAAAAAGTGACTTTATTGTTATAAAGTCTCATTAAGTGACTTTTAATGTGAGGGTCACCTTTTTCCCTCTTAAAGTGACTTTAGGCAAAAATTAAAGTCACCTAGGGAACATCTGCCTAGGTACAAAAACTAACAGAAATCCCTAATAGGAAAATTTGTGGGAGTGTGGCCCAAAGAAAGAGACCTGGTTAGGTGGATCAGTAGCGTGTGGAACCCAACAGGTCACTACGACTTGCAGTTGGGATCCAAAGGTTTTTTCACCATAATCTTCTTCAATCAGGAAGATAGGGACTGAATCTTGGAAGGAGGGACATATTTTTTCTTCTCGGAGGGCCTATACTTAAGGCCATGGAAAGAGCGCTTTAACCCAGAAACGGAAGACATGACGGTCGCCCCTGTTTGGATCTGCCTATTCTCATTCCCGGGAGAATACTAGGATTTGGAGACTCTGAAGGACATTGGGAACGCCTTGGGGGAATTCATAAAGGTGTCGGAGCAAACTAGGGTTCAACGATACACTTCTTTTGCTCGGATTTGTGTTTACTTGGATCTATCCAAAGAACTCCCAGAATCCATATTCCTGAACTGGGAAGATGAGGAATTGATTCAACCTATCGATTAAGAACAGCTACCATTCTGATGTAGGCACTGCCACGAATACGGACACCTAGGAAGGGACTGCCCAAAAATGAAAGCAGAAGCGGTAAACCCTAGTCATAAGCAGGAGGGAAAAGGGGAGAAATATGGTTTCACATAGGTCAAGCCTAGGTGAAGGAACAAGGGAGGTGGATCTTCCAAATCCAGGGGGGAACCGGCTCCAAAGCTCCTGAGATCCACCAACCCCTTCGAGGTTTTAGGGGAGGAAACGCCAGACCCAAGTAATAGCAAGGGGAAGGAACCTGGGAAGCCACAGGAAGAGGAAGTAAAAGACTCAGACGACAATGAGGTGAGGCAGCTGGAAGTTATGGAGGAGGATGAGGACGAAGAAATGGAACTAGGGGAGCTAGATCTGGATGCAATAGAGGAATAATGCAGAAAAAAAGGAAAGGGATATGTCCCACGGCGCCAGATCGAGCTTCTCCAGAAAGCCATCATCAGATCGAGGGCTCATCAGGAGCTAGGTATAGACCCGGATCCGCAAAAAGGAAGTAAGCGGAAATCCCCGGAAGAAGAGCTGAGGAGAGGAAGGAAAACCAACAAGCAACTTATAGCAACAATTGGGGTTAAACTTATTGAATCCGGCTAGTATCCCACAATAAGGGAGGCCTTATTTGAAGTCAGTAAGGTGTGCGAATGAAGCTGATATCATGGAATATTAGAGGGTGTAGTAAACCCAGGAAATGGAAGACGCTAAATAGAAAGATTATGTAGGAACAACCAGACATATTATTCCTTCAAGAAACTAAATGCAGCTTGGAGGGACTGGAGAAAATCAAAAACAAGATCTGGAAAGGCTGTCATTTAATGGCTTTTGATGTTGTGGGACAAGCTGGGGGTATAGCAATCTTATGGAAACCTAGAGAGGTAGAACTCTTAGGATGGCGGGCTAACAAATACTCACTAATGGCTGAATTCTGTCTTTTGAACTCAGGTGTGAAAGGAACGCTGGGGAATATCTATGGCCCAAGCTGCTTCCTAGAGAAACAGGCCTTCATAGATTTCCTTCGTAGGATTAAAGAGCAGGGCGAGATTGGGAATTGGATACTAGGAGGGGACTTCAACCTCATTTCCAACTTGAGGGAAAAGAAGGGGGGAGATGGTTTCTGGACAAGTACTAAGAAAATTTTTGTGACTTCTTGGCTCAAATCCCTCTAGTGGATATGGATACAGGTAATGGATGGTTTACTTGGAACAATCAGAGAAGAGGGGAACATCTGGTAGCATCACGGCTGGACAGATTCCTGGTTTCTGAAACTATTGTTCATAGTATGGGAGAAATAATGGCAGATGTACTCCCAGCGACTGGCTTGGATCATTGGCCAATCTGCCTCAATTAGGACTGGTCCAGCTCAAAATTGGGCAAACCATTCAGGTTCAAGCAATTCTAGCTGGAAGACAAGGACTTCAAGGAACGATTCACGCAGTGGTGGAAGGAGCTGGTCCCCCCTCCTGGGACCATCATGTACCATTTCCAGCAGAAGCTAAAATCCCTAAAAGTCAAAATTCGCACGTGGAAAAAGAAAGAGTTTGGCAATATTTTTGAAGACAAAAAGAGACTAATCAGTGAACTGGACCTGATAAACAAAGAGGGAATCGAGAATGGATGGAATGAGAACATGAAGGCCAAAGAAAAGGAACTATGGGGTCAACTTGAAGCAAGAGAGAGGCAGGAAGGAATCTACTGGAAACAAAAAGCAAGAGTAAAATGGCTACAAGAGGGTGAGAGAAACACCAAGTTCTTCCACAACTCGGTCATTCAGAATAGGAGCAGCTCAAGAATCTAGAAGCTAAGAAAGACCGACGGCAGTAGGATAGAGACCAGGCAGGAGATAGAAGAGGAACTTACCCATCACTTTTCTGAGATCCTCAAAGAAGACAGGGATAACAGAAGGGAAGACATTGAGAGGATCACTCGGCTAATTCCAAGATCTGTTACAGGAGAGAATAATGAGATGTTGATCAAGCCAGTTACCATGCAGGAGCTTGAAGAAGCAGTGAACCAGATGGCCTTAGGAAAAGCTCCAGGTCCTGATGGCTTCACCTCCAATTTCTTTCACTACTTTTGGGATCTTATCAAAGATGAAGTCTTTGAAATCATAGTTGAATCTAGAGACAAGAAGGGGGTCTTAAAATATTTCAATGCCACTTTCCTCATGCTAATACCCAAGGAAGCAGGAGCTGACAGTCCAGACAAATTTCGTCCAATTTCCCTCTGCAATGTAATTTACAAGATCATATCAAAAGTGATAGCCAACCGGCTAAAACCCCTTCTTCCCAAACTTATCTATCCATAGCAATCGGGGTTTGTGGAAGGTCGATAGATCCTAGACGGTGTCATCCTCGTCCATGAGGTGATTCACTCCCTGAAGATCTCTCAGAGGCCAGGTATGATGATAAAGTTGTACATAGCAAAGGCTTACGACAAACTAAGCTGGCAATTCATGGAGAAAATGTTGGAAGCCTATGGTTTCTGTCCAGAATGGATAGAATGGGTTATGAACCCGGTCACAACCCCATTCTTTAGCATCCTCCTAAATGGCTCCCCCACCTGAGTTTTCCAGGCGACCAGAGGTATAATAGATTATTATATTATAAATTTACCTTTTATCATGCTTTCTATCATGGATGTTTTTTGAGGCATGTTGAATTCTATGGAACTCTTGATTCTTAGGGATCATTTGGTGTTCTTGGATGCTACTCTTGATGGAGAGACACCACATGATTTTTCTATATTTAAACTGAATTTTACCTAGTTGTTTAAAATGTGCTTTTATTAAGACCTTTCTTTGCAATTATTATTGCATCTAAGGCGTTAATGAGAGTGTATATTTTCATATTTTATGTTTGTTATTGTTGATGTTTGTGATGTTCGTAATATAAATGAATGCACACTAATTATAATGGTGGGCTACAATGGAATGATCATTATTTTGGTTGTGTTCTTGTAGAGTTGTCAAAAGCGTACTAGCAGATTCTTCTATTTGTATTGAGAAGTCCATGACTAGTATATTTTTTTAATTCATATTGGAAAGTTCGTCAATTTTGATTGTGACCTAAATTTGTTGGGTTCGGTACTTGTTTTACGATATTTTGTTTTTTGTAAGGGTCATTCATAAGTGAAATGTTTTTTGGTGATTTGTTTTGATGTGTAATTGCTATCATCATCCATAAATGGATCTAGTTATGTATGATAAATATATGATTTAGTTGGAACAAGATACTTCATTTCCATCATGATTGTATATAATATGTACAGGGCATGTTTGACCTGAGATGTAAACATTGTTCTTTTTTATATCTAGTCTTTTGAATTCAATGAGGGTGCTAAGACAATTTTACCACATTTTGCATGCTATCAAAAATTTCAAAGGCATGGATACAAACACCTCCTCAATTTATTTGAGAAAAATAGTCTTTAATAGAGTAGTTCTAATGATATGCATGATTATGAATTAATATTATTTCTATTATTTTTAGTGTATGTTCTTATTTCTAATAATCATTACAAGTTTCTAACTAACTCTAAAAATTCTAAATCAAATGACATAATTCATATTTTGATTGTCAACAAAAGAAGGAAAAAGTGGCATTCGTATCTATAAACAGATAAGCAGGTTAATTTTTTCTTAAATGGTAGCTTAAAAATGAGAGATCTGGAAAATAAGCTAATTTGGAATTCATACACTATATTAAGGTTATGGGTCTCGATAATAATCCACGTTGTAATAATGGTTTGTGGGTGTCATAATCACTCCACAGTGTAAAGTGTTCAATTCTATTAGTTTGTCGGTATGTCAAGATTTGGGTCCCCACATGTCCATTGGACCATTAAAGGACGAGATAAAAAGTGGAATCCCCACTTTCCCTGAATCTAGTTAGTGTAGTTGTGTTTCACCTACACCTCTAATTGTGAGTGACCCAATATTGCTTGTGAAATGTATAAATAAATATATCCTCTCCTCATTCATGCATATGCTCATTTGAGGGTCTAGGAGTCGAGAGAGTCGATCTTTGGTATATGGTCTTCTATCGCACTACCTTTGTAATCTACATAATCAAAAGTCGAGTCTTCCTAGCAAAAGATTCGCCAAGACATTACAAGATTTTATAATTTGATGAAAGATTGCCAAGTTTTTACAATATTTTATAATTCAATGAAATATTCACCAAGATTCTACAATATTTTATAATTTAGCGAAAGATTCGAAAAATTGTTACAATATTCTATAATATAATGAAAGATTATAAAAAAACTTATATTTACATATTATATTACTGATAAAACAACCTTCAATTTTTCCTATATATTAGGGATATTCGCCCATTTATTATACATACAAATTTCGGGGGTGTTCTTAAAATTAACCCTGGTCACATCAAAGGAAGTTGTCCAAACCCTAGGTTTGGATTGGTCGCCGAAGAAGATTGCTTACAGCTCAAAGAAGAAGACGACTTGGAATCTAACATAAATTTTTAGCTTCCTCTAGATGATTCTTCGACAAAGGATTTTTTAGGTAAGTTTTGTTTCCAACTTCCTGTTCTCTCAAAGTTTTTGTCTCCAAAAGTCATTTCAGATTTTTTGAGTAAGGGAGGAGTGGAGGTCAAAAGGTGGGAAGATGCGGAGGTATTAGGTCAAAACCTTTCCCCAACCCATGTAAATGTTTTGGGTGATAAATCTATGTTGGAAAGTGAGAAAGGGGATGTTAATAACCCGCTTGAAGGTTCATAAGGTTTTTTGTTGACGTAGGAAATTAGGGTTTTAAAGGATAATCCCTGCAGGGTTTTAGACCTTCCTGAGTCAGAAAATTTGGGTCAAGTTTCTGAGATGAGAGGTGAGAAAGGGGATGCTATTAACCCGATTGGAGGTTTAGAAGGAATTATGTTATCTTCAGAAATTAGGATTTTGGAGAGTAACCCCTTGCAGGGTCTTGCACCATCCTAAGTTAGAGAAACCTAGTGAGGTGTCTTCTGAGCTTTATGGTGGTTCTGGGGTAATGGTTGGTGTTCCTCTTAATTCTAGGAGTGATTGGTTGGAGATAAATCTTACCCCCACCCCATTAAATGATGGTTTCTTTCCTTTCCACTCAAAGGATTTTGGGCCTCACTTCAAGAGATTGTTTCTCCCAAACCTCTCACAAATTATTATGTTATAATTGATGAAGATCCAGAGACTCTTCCTATATCCTCCATTAGATCCAGGAACGTCACGGGAAGAAAAACAGATAGGAAGAAAAATGGGTGAAAAATGGTAAGACAAAAGAAGAAGACATTGTAAGGAGTTTTTTTAATCCGAAGGTTACTTCACTATTCAACAAAGGTTTAGAAAAGAGGGTTAATTATGAAAAATGGGGCTCTTAGAGAAGAGCTGGCCCCCGATATGGTTAATCCATGAAAATTCTTGCCTTCAATATCCGGGGTTTTAGCAGCTCACCTAAAAGAACTGCTTTCAAAAGGTTAAAGTGTTAAGTGAACCCTTCGATTATTCTTCTATGAGAAACGATGGTTGAAGCACTCGTGGCTTGTGATCTTTTCTTAAGGCTCAAACTGTCACGTCCCCACCCTTCTATCGGCGAGAGGGCATGACTAACAGCTGACGAATTGGGAAAAATAAGCCCCATGAACATAATATAAAATGCATTGGAAATAACATACACATATGCATGAATTACTATCAAACAACGGAAGCAATTTCATTCATTCGCAACATTTAACATGTTCATATTGATTTATAAAACAAACGCAGTTGCAAAGATTTAAACAAAAGAATACTTATCTTAGAAGAATCTTGTCCCGCAACCAGCTACGTCATTGCAACGTTCCACCCAACCATAGGCCAGTGTGCTCATCAATCTCTCAGCAACACTGCCACCCCTGAGTTGGGCACGTTTCCACAAGGAATAAGGGGAAACTAGCAGGCTCACACGCAGCCAAGGATACACAAAACTTAGCCAAGTCAACATATTTGGGTTTATCAGGATTACAGGGAGCTGGAAACGCTGGCTGCTAAGCTAGTGAGCTCACTGAAGAGCTAAGCACACTTGCACCAGAGCTAGCCTGACTTCTAAGACATCCACACACACCCAACACAAGGGATCATTCCCTTCTCTGTTGCACAGTCCCTCAGGCCATGACTTCCCTTCCAGTGCTATTCAGGGGGTGTAGAGAAGAAATCCAGCCCTCCAGCTCTGTCTGTGAGGCTTCTGCACACACTAGGTTTATCAAGCACACTCATACTCCATTCCAATCCCGAACAGTCCCAATACCAACAACCACATAATACATAGCAATTCACAGCTTTAGAACTTGAAGGGAAACACACCACAAAGATCAAATCGGTTAAAACGGCTCAGAATGAGAAAATCGAATTCTAGAGTCGTTTATGGCCCTAACGTGGCCAAAATGACTCATAGCACCCAAAATTCGTGTAGAAAACAACAATGATTTTCCAAGCCTATGTAGAAGGATGAGAATGGCCCCAACGTGAAGGAAAATCACCACACATGCCCAATTCATGAAAGGAAAATGCACCGACAGCTCCAAAAATGTGAGGGAAACCAACCCAATCCCTGACATCACAAAAACGACCTCCCATCCATGGGAAAATGAAGCTAACAACCAAAAATGTGGAATGAAAACACACACAGGAAGTTCTGGATGTCTGAGAGAGCTCACGTGAAGGAAAAAATGGTGAGCAAAACATGAAAAAATGGAAGCATGGTAGAATGGCCTCCGTTTTTGGGTTTTTTCTTGCCCAAGGAGTCAAAACGTGTTTCCCAAAAACTGATGGCTTCTCCAATTCGAATTTGGGTTGTCATACCTTGCCCGTCCCATGCAATAACCAACCCAACCAATTTCTGGCAGTAATAAATGATTGGGTGAATGAGACAAGAAAGGTAGTTGACAGTTTGATGGGTTCTCCCTTTGACATTTGGCTTTTCCCCATTGGCCCCAAAGGTTTGAATATTCCCCCGCCTTATCCTTAGGAAATCATGCCCCTATCTCATTATTTGTTGCATTGACATAGTTGGTTGTGGGTTTTTAATTAAATTGCATATTTACATGATGTCCATAATTATAATGTGCCTGGCTAGCAAAAAATACCATCGGCAACGATTTTAATCACCGGAACATAAAACGATAATCCATGGTGGGGCTTTTAGCCTTTAGCTCCACACCACAATTAATTACAATATATACATCATATACATTTAATGCAAACAGGGTCAAAACCGGGGTGTTACAGAAACCTAATTGGAAGTGTTGTGCATTAGACTCGTCGGGTCTTTCTGGAGGCTTACTCCTTTCCTGGGATCCTTCCTTCTCCTTGCTTAAATCTTATTCTAGAGGTGTTGGTATTATGGTTGAAGGTAAGATTCTTGGTTTTGACTTACCGGTTAGAATTTTAAACATTTATGGGCCTCATATTCATAAGCAAGTTTTTTGGGAGAATATCAGAGATGCAAACTTGTTTGAGTGACAGTGGACTCATATTGGGTGGGGATATTAATCTCACTCCAGCCGATTCTAATATTTGGGGAGATGGAAGATTAAATGATCCTCTTCATGGTTTTTTTAACTCCTTATTTGAGCAGGTTGGCTTGATTGATGATTCATATTTTTATCGGTATTGATCTAATAACTGGTGTCCGTGGAAGTGGTTTGTTATCAAGGCATCTAATTGATGAGATACATAGAATAAACATCATGGTTCTTGCACAAATATGGAGTGCCTTGGATGCTTCTGAAGGTTCTTGGCTTTACTCTAGAGGATTTAAATTTACCTGTCAAGTATGGTGAGGAATGGATTTTATTCATTGATTCTCTTTCTCAAGCGAGAATTTTCCTTAAAGAAGGGGAAGACATTTTAGTTTGGGAACCAAATATAAAATCTGGTTCGGTTACAGTAAAGCTTGCTTATGAGGTTTTGGTGGTTCAAAGAGGCCTTCTATCTCCCAGGTGGTGGTATAAGTGGTTGTGGAAAGGGTCTATGCCCTTAAACGTGAAATGTTTCAATTGGTTATTTCTGCACAATAAAATTTGGTCTGGGAGAACCTTACTCGTCGTGGGTTTGTTGGTCCTAGTTTTTCCCCACTTTGCAGATGTGATTCAGAATTTGTGGAGCATCTCTTCTTTAAATGCTCTTTTTTCAAGAGTGTTTGGTTGGAGACTTGCAGGTTACTCTCGGTCCACTTTAGCTGGGATATGGATAACTTTGAAGACCGTCTGCGATGTTGGTTTAATAGAAAGGAAAGGGTAAATGAATTTCATTTGTTTGTATTTTGGGAAATCTGAAAAGTTAGAAATAGATGTATCTTTCAAGATATGACTCCTTTTATTTATTTTGTTGTTTCAAAAATTCTGGTCGATTTGCAAGAATGGAAGAAGGAACCTGTTTCCATAAGAAAAAAGCTTATAAGAAGACCTTCTTTTGCACTTGATGCTATTTATCGTTTCTTCGATGGAGCCCAACATGAAGGTAAATGTGGTGTTGGCATGGTCATAGCACTAAAAGATAGTCATGTCATAAATTTAAAGATGGGTGTTGGAGATGGTACTAACACTTTTTCCGAGCTTCTTGCCCTTTGGGGCTTAATGTGGTTCGCCAAAAAAAAGAGGATTTCTTCAGCTTCAAGTCCTTGGAGATTCTAAGATTGTTATAGATTGCGTAAATGGGTTAAACTCTTTACATTCTCTGAGATTTTACTATTGGTTGAGAAGGATCGAGACTCTTAAAAGGATCTTTCATGCTATCTCTTTCAAGCACGTTTACAGGGTCTTCAACTCTAATGTTGATTTACTCTCCAGTATCTCGATTGGGGATGAGACTGGTTTTATCCATTTTTTAGAGTTTGTAGATGGTGTTTTGATAGATGAAGGATATTATGCTACGCCTAATTTTTGTCAGGTGGGTTAGTTGTATAACAATTTCTTGTTTTTTTATATTTAGAACTTTGGAGGTTTTTGTTTGATGATGGTTTTCAAAAACTTAAGTTTTAATGAGGTCGAAGGATTGTTGAGGAATATGTTGTTTCTTTTTTTAATAGTTTCTAGCCGAATTTTCATATCAATTATATAATTGAATGAATAACAAATTACATATGCTTTTTTTCTTTAAAAAAACATTTAATAACTTGGTTAATATATCTTATAATAAAATTTAAAAAAATTGGACACGAGCATCGCCCCCTTAAAATTCTAGTACCTCAATACATCAACTCACCGAAAAAAATTCCTTCAATTAAATACAAAAACTTTATTATGCTCTCCAATTTTACAACAAAGAATATATATAAAATACAATGGAATATTTCGTATTCTGATCGATTTTAAAGCATTCATTATATTAATTTATTATTAAAATAAAAAGCATCCACTTTTTAAATCTCGCATCTTTTGAGATATTATGATGCTTATTATAATTAGAGTCGTATAACGGTTTGGTCTTATATTCCATTGATAGTTATAATTCTTTGACATATGATGCCTAGTTACAATGTACAAAATATTATTATTCTTTTGATACATTATAAAAGGTGGTGTACAGTTTTTTATTTTATTTTTTATATTATATATTATAAAAAGTTACATGACAAAAGTTTTATAAGAGACCGTTAATTAACAGTGGGATAGTTCTTTATTTGATCTCTAGGAAAGAGAGAAAGGGTAAAATGTATATATTGCTTTGGTGTTACATTATTATATTTTTGTTCGATGAAAGAGAGTGGTTGTTTGTTTGATAGGAGATAGAGTCGTGGTAAGATAGATTGATCTGCCATCTATCTTCAATGAGGAGGAAGGTCTTATGGTTGGTCGTGATATTTCTTTAGAGGAAGTTGATAATACTCTGAAAGCTTTGGCTAGGGACAAAAGTCCAGGCCCGGACAAATGGCCTGTGGAATTCTATATGTTTTTTTTCTCTATGTTGGGAAATGAGATGTTGGCTGCCATTAATGAAACTAGAATTTCGAGATGCATACCTGCGGAGCTTAATAAGACATATTTAACTCTCATCCCTAAAGTCGATCGTCCCTTATCATTTGGGGATTACCGGCCCATTGCTCTATGCAATCTTTTATATAAAATCATTACGAAGATCATAGCAGGTAGGCTACAGGCGGGGATGGGGACTTTCATATATGTGGAACAATTCGGCTTTCTTCCCGGTAGACAGATATCTGATGTGGCAGGCATTGTACAGGAGGCCATGCACTCCATCAAATTAAAGAAGTTGTCGGCTATAATTTTAAAGCTCGATCTCGAAAAAGCATACAATAAGGTGGACTACTCCTTCCTACACTTGATTCTTGTCCAGATCGGTCTCCCCCTTAGAGTATCTCAATGGATTATGTCATGTATTAATTCGACATCTTTTGACGTCCTTATCAATGGTTCTCCATCAGATTTCTTCAAGGGATCGCGAGGTATTAGACAGGGCTGCCCTCTCTTGTCGTATCTTTTTTTGCTGGTCATTGAAGGTTTTAGCAGGATTCTTATCAAAGCTTAGTCTGATGGTTCTATCAAAGGAATAAAGATTATTGAAGCCTTACATGTCACCCATACCCTATTTGTGGATGATGTGATCCTTTTCGGTGATGGCAGTATGGAAGAATGGAATAAGCTCAAGGAGCTATCTGAGCTCTTCTGTAAAGCTTCTGGTATGACTTTCAGCCGGAACAAATCTTGTTTTCTCTCTTGGGGTATGGAGGATTTTGTTTTATCTGACATATATGAACTTTTCCAAATCCGTGGCGACTCTATGTCCATTGGCATAAACTACCTAGGTTTTTTCCTGAAGCCAAATTCTTATCATCGGATAGATTGGCAGTGGCTTATACGAAAAGTCCAAAGGCGCATGAACAGGTGGTCTCCTCAGTGGCTCTCTTTGGGAGGAAAAAAGACATTGATCCTCTCAGTTTTACAGGACATCCCGATATATTGGTTTTCACTCTTTCGGGTACCCACTTGTGTTATGGTATGCTTATGAAGACTTTTCTTTAAATTTATCTGGAGCGGAAAGGGGGAGTTTTCCATAACTCATTTAGCAGATTGGGAATCTCTGTCACTGCCATCCTATTAGGGAGGTTGGGGATTTAAAATTTTAAAATTCTTCAATATATCCCTTTGTGCCAAATCTCTTTGGCGTGGTGTTTCAAGAACTGGGCTTTCGGATGATATCATATGCTCAAAGTACATGAAGCGACTATCTTTCACCTCTTGGTTGCGGGCTAGGTCATTTTGGGTCAACTCTCCCTCTTCTATTTGGAGCAGTCTACTCATAGCCTTATCAGTCATCCTCTGCCAGCTCAGATGGTTGGTTGGTTGTGGAAACAATATATATATAGGCCATGACCCGATTGTGGGCATTGACCACTGGCAATTCTTTGAGGATCTACTAAACATATTACATGATAAAAATATAGTTGTCTTGCGTCAAGCCTGTGATAATGCTTCATCTGTTACCCCTAAGTGGTCTTCGGCATTGGAGCTCGGACTGGATGACCAACATGCTGATGAATGGAATTATTTTGTGAAGGAACTGAGAATGTCTAGTATAATGTTGAATGTTGATACAAATATCATTATCTGGACTGGCGACAAGCAAGCTGGTATAGTCAAGGCCAACATTGTATATGAGTCTATCTTACAATACCAGTCTAATGTTGTTCCTGTATGGTGGTAATCCAGACTATGGAAGGCTAAAGTGCCTCAAAAATTTAAATGTTTTATATGGCTTGTCATCAAACACAAGGTACTATCATGGGATTTACTTCATCGCAGGGGTTTTCAAGGACCCGGCAGATGTATTATGTGCAAGCATGATGGCGAAACAACGAAGCACCTTTTCTGTCACTGTCCTCTTTTTCGGTCCCTATGGATATATATATGTTTGGGGTTGGGTGTTACATGGTCTTGGAACCATAACACATGTGTCGACCTTATCAAAGCCATGGCTAATCACCCAATTCTATCGCTAGACATTATCTTCTCATTCATGTGGGATTTCTGATTGGCTAGAAATCGTATGATCTTTCAGAACTTCATCCCAAATTTCCATGCTATGATTGTCAAACTCTGTGCTATGAGCAGCACGGTTATTTGGAAAAGACCCAGGGGCAGAATGCGACCCATATCATTGTCTAATTAGTCAGAGGGTTCAATTGTCGATTATTTCGATGGGGCTGCAGTGCAGGGACAATGTGGTGTAGGTATGTATATCAAATCTAGTAGTGACCTTTCGTTCCATTTTCTCATGGGTGTTGGTGAAGGTAGCAATAACAGGGCTGAACTGCTAGCTCTATGGGGTCTCCTCACTTTTGTTAAGAATGGGGAGTTACATTTGGATCGGATGATGGGTGATTTGAATACTATTGTGGAATAGGTGTGCAATCGACAGTCATTTCAATCCATTTCCCTCCACCATTGGTCCTTGCAGGTTCGGAAACTAATTAATGATAGTCCTACACTATCCAGCATTCACGTATATAGGGAGCTCAATACCCAAGTGGACCTTCTGTCTAAACAAGCTGTAGGTATGGATCCTGGCTTCATCCATTGGAAGGAATACAACAAAGACTTGCTGATCCAAGAGGGTGCCATGCCATGTTACTGACTTTTGGGCTGTAGTAACATTCGGTCACTGTGCAGATGACTTGCTACTGGATACGTTTTTCTTTCCAGTTTTTTCATGTTGTTATATGGTTTTATTGCCCCTACTGCATACTTGTTCCTCTACATACTTGATTAGAAAAAGTTATTTTTGATGTCCTTGGGCCATCATGGTTGGACTAGCTACCTTGTCAGCAACTGCTCGACTTGTTTTTACTTGATTACAGACCACCTAGTATGATTACAGACTTGCATATGGATTGTAAGAGCAAATCCTTTTTGCTCGTTGTATCTACTGATCACTTGATACAGCCTAATTTAATATATGGTTGTCTTTTTCGTATGAAAAAAAAAAAGAGTTGTGGTAATATGTATGTTTAATACGTTATTGTGTAAAGTTTGTTCAATATGATTAATGATATTGTAGGTAGTCTAAAGATTTGGTGATTTTAGTTAAAATAAGTGTTATTTTTTTGGTATATATTTGAATAATTTTGGTCGGAATTTTTCAAAATCCAAGTTATAGCTATCAAGTTTTGGAATTTTGGGTGTCTTGGGGTTTCTAAGGGTGTTGAATCCATTTTTACCATCAAAATTGCTATTAAAACACAGTTAAGTTCAGATTTTGCAAAATAAAAAATGTCAGATTCCAACAAAGAAATGTCGTCTAGCCCAAAACATTGTATTTTCAAACGGCTCCAATGATATTGATGTACTAGCGTTTGAGTAATTGTTGAGATTATAAAATTTGTTATTTTTTTGTTTGTGTGAAAGGATGTAATGAATTATTTCTAGGTTTACCTTTAGAGGAAGAGATTAGTGTCTATATATGCATGTGTGTGTCAAAAACCAAAGTTTTAATTGATTGCCACCAATATTACTAGGTTTTTGGTTTGTTAGCATGCACTTAGTTTGAATTCCCTTTAATTAAACATATTAATGTATGTTTATATGCATGTCATCCATATATATATATATATATATATATATATATATATATATAGAGAGAGAGAGAGAGAGAGAGAGAGAGAAAACATAATTAATATTACCACAAGATGCTTTTATAAGATAAGTTAGCTCATGTTGGGCTCAAAGTCGTCCCTCATGGAAATTGCACCTCAACTTTCAAAAATATAAGTATTTATCTAGTGTTCCCCCCGTGTCACATCCCCACCCCTCTTACCGACGATTTAGAGGACGCGACCAACACACTACTGCTGTCAAACTAGGCAATCTAGCCCCATGATCATAAACATAAAAATAAAATGCATTAATATAAAAACATACACAGATGCATAATGCAATCTATAACGGAAGCAAACAAATTTATTTCATTCATGCATTCGTCATGTTCATTTCAATTCATAAATAATTCATTGAAGAGATTAAATACACAAGAATACTTATCTGGAAAAGAAGTTGGCCTGCAACTAGCTATGTTGCTGCAACGTTCCACCCAACCATAGGCCAATGTGCTCATCAATCTATCAGCATCATTGCCACCCCCGAGTTGGGCATGATTCCACAAGGCACTAGTGTTGTACAGGAATAAACACCTTATAACCGAAGGTCTGGGGTTACCAACATACTCATAAAACTTGCAGGCAATCGACTCTAGAGTACAGAAAAGGAAATAAGAGGATAGAATAGACTCACCCAATACACGACGGTTGATCCTAGATTTGTCCTCTTCCGCTCTGCTTCTCCTCCAAAGCCTTCAGGGATGCTTCTCCTTCACATGTCAAGAGAAAATCCTCCAAGTGCAAGATGATACATTTATATAAAACAGGTTACATAAATCATATACAGAGTGCTTAATCATAAGTATTCATCAAACCATGATACATGAAAGACATTCAAAACACATATGGAAGAAGGATTCTCTTTATTAACAATAGTGAATAAGTTCAGATTACAACCCAACGCCTGAGACAAGGACTCCTCTACAACCAAAGGATTTTGAGTTCCACTACTCCAAAGACTTCTGAATAGACACCACCAGCATAACTTTGCTCTCCAAGTATCATTCATTAATTCCCTCCCCGAGGCCTTTATTTATACTTAGTGAAATAAGGCAGTTTCGAGAGTTGAGGAGGTTGAGACAGTTAAGATGGTTATAGTTAAGGGCTTAACAAATCTCAAATAATTGCGATTTATTATTTTTAATGTCAAAGGAAGGTGTACGCGGGTATTAATACATGCAACCTGTGTATGACACGCGATTTGCTCCAAGGGGAACCCGCGTACAGATCTATACGCAGGATGCAATAACAAATACTCGCGTACAACACGCGACATTGGCATAATAAAAGGCGCGTATGTACACGAGCTGCATATAGGAAAAGGCGCGTACAGCACTTGACATATTCAAACGTAAAAATAACCAACTGGATGGATGATAAATTTAGTTCATAACATGGCCATCTATAGTGTTTTAGGCAACCTTCAATCCATAAATGTCCTTTTGTGTGCCAACATAGGGAATGTCGGCACTCGGACGGAGAAGTGCCATTTAGGTAGATAACAGATGCCCCCTAATGTGCGAGGTCAGAGGGAAGCGATGGCTGAAATACATTATAATCTTTATCTTTGGAGAACTCAAAAATCCAATGGAGTAGAGGTAGTACCTGAAACAAATACATAAGAATGTCATATACAAAGTTATATCTGAGGATGCTATGTTCAATCTACTGGAACACTAGCTCCTTTACAAGATTTGAGTACATCATATGATACGGGTACTAGACCACGTATATTACAAAGGTGGATCGAAGCCACAATATACAATAATGATGAGTCTTCAAAGATCTGGAAGCTGTGAACATAAATGGAACATAATCTTGTGCAACTTAGTTCATAGGTGTGAAACTAAGGTCTTCATAAACAATCCCAAAGAACCAGTACAATCCAAGCCATGTGAATAAATGTAGGTTGAATTCGAACATGGAAAGGATTCAACAGTTTGTCAATCAATAGGTGATAATCGACGACTGAAGCAAAGGAATTCACCAATGATGAAAGTGAATCCTGAGGTATGATCGTCAAAACTCTAAGTCTTCGTCATCAGGAAGTACTGAAATGGAACCATGCTGTGATAAGGAAGGAAATAGATCCTCCAACGGATCACAAGAGTGACTAGGAACTGAGCAAAAGAAGGGAAACACAATAGATAACAGATATAACAATGATGGGATCAGGATAAAGATCAAACATTGGGTTAAGTCCTTGAACAATGAGCACAACAGAGAGATGATCCAAGGCATCTTTTAACTTATAGATATAACAACTAGACTTATCTGTCATGTAGGAGACATGATCAGATTCCCCAGGTATAACGGACAAGAGGAGGAGTAGGAAACTCAAAGTAATAGCTGAACGGAAAGTGAACACTGAGACATGGGTATCAGAAAAAATAGAGAGTGCTATGTTCAAGGAGGACATGATGCCACTACTCAAAACAAGAGAAAACTTCTTCCTTACCTTCCCTGTTAAATTTTAACGAGTCCAGGAAAGTCAACTCGGATCCCTCTTCATTTTTTAACAAGCTTGAAGAGACGGGAAAATAATGCTTGATAGTGTCACTGATTCGTGGATTTAATGAGCCCAAACTAGTACATGCTCAGTTGGTGTTTTCACATTTAGAGAGTCTGAAAACTCCAAAGAAGACTCCAGGGGGGTCCTTTTTCGTCCAATTTAGTCTCTTGAGGCCGAAAAAGTATAAAACATACCACAGAAGAACTCTCTTAACTTCCGTAGAAGAAAAGGTGAACCTTTTTCGTACTTAGCCAGGAAGGTCCGAAAAAGGTTAAATTACCACCTACCCAACACTCCTTCCAGAACAACATGAATAGCTTGAGTTTTATGAGTGTGAAGGAAAGCAATATCACTCGGAAAGATCCATTTGATTACGAGAAATGGGGCTTACAACAATAAACTCGTTGCTTTGTTCTTAAGTGTTTAACAAGCATGACAAAGACACAAAGTACACTCGGAATGTTTTTCATGTTTAGGTCCATAGCACGAAAAGGAGAAAACTAAGCTCATACCGGACGTTCCTTTTCCGTAAATTTAGTCCCTCATGTCCGGAAAAGTGATAAACCTATGCCTAAGAATACTCTTCTCAATTCAAATAGAAAAGAGAGGGATCCTTTCTCGTATTATTCCACATGGTCCGAGAAAGAGATAACCTACCACCAATGCGGATGCCCATTCACATATTCTTAACGAGCTTGAACAGACAAGTTAAATCGGCAGTCAAGTCTGTTTTGAAGGAGTCAGACCTGGGCCTAAAGAAACTCCATAAGGGCGGGGACTCCTATAAAGGGATAGCTTGTAAAAAGATATTCAAAAGAAGCTCTATTTAGCGTGAAAAATAGTTGAAAGGATACCCCTGTACCTGAAACAATTGTGGCATGAGTATCAAAGGACAACATAAGTTTTAAAGGAAGATACTCATGAAAGAAAAAAAAAGGTCCTATCCACGAAAGAACAATGGTCAAAATAGGGAACTAATGGTTTATAACACCATAGTCCGTGGCAAAATGTTGATTTCTAAGGTTAATGTGGATTGAGTATAGATGCCAAAAAATGCATTCGAAATGACAAAACCACCCTATTGGAGCAAAAAACACCTTATAATGATGAAAAACCTGTTTCAAGGAAAAAAGAAATATAGGATTAGTTGAATAGATTTCAAACTATAGGAAAAAACCCACTTTAAGAAATAAAATTTCTATAAATAGTTCAAAATCAAAACAAAACTCACCATTTTGAATTTTTAGCCATAAGAAGCAAGTTTTTACCTCTACCTTCATTCGATCATTGTGGACAATCTAGTGGACGAAATCAAATTCCGCAAATTGCAGGTAAGCCTACACCCCGAGCTCTTCATTTTGATCCTAACAATTATTAATTTTGAGTCCTAAATTCATTATTAAAAGCATCCTAAAGCATGTCACGGCGCGTATGCGGGTTCACAGTGTAAAGACTCGCGTACACGCGTTCTGTACGCGGGTTTCCTTTAGAGACAGTCGCGTACAATACGCGACATGTATAACTAGACAGTCGCATGTACTGCGTGAAGGAGAAAAAGCTAATTATAGTCAAAAAAATTTGAAATTTTATATGAAATTAATGAATCAAATTACTTGTTTTGCAAGGTGTGAAGATGGTGTTGGAATGGAGGGAATGGGAACATGAAACAATGGACTAAGAAGCGCTCCAAAGTGCGCCCACCGTACATGCATTGCGAATGAGTGGGTTATTAAAGTTCTTTTGCACATCACCCATGCGGGCCAATGTCCACCTATTGGAGTTCATGATAAACTATTGGGGTCACGATTTGGGGATGTTTGACCTACAGGGTGAGACTTTGGATATTACTACTGAGGACATGTATTTCATTACTGGTCTGTCACGACGAGGAGCACCGATCAACTTAGAGGGCACCGGCAGGGGCGATGACCCTTTAAGTGTCCAAAACTACATATATGTGTTTTGCACACCAGGTACCCAGAAGAGAGGGAGTTGTGTCCCTATTGCACATATCCGTGACTTTACATTACAGGTACTAACGAGCACCATCGTGAGGATTGCAGGATCCTCCTCATTACATTTAGCTACACGGAACCAAATGAGGTTGGCGGTGGATTGTATGCATGGTGCCCTCTATCATTGGTGTTCGGGAGTTTTCCCTATCATGAAAAGACAACTCTCCAATTGCAAGAGAGGAATGTTGATTGCATGGGCAGACCCAGGTTTACTATAATCAACCAACAACACCCCTAACTCACTGGCCCTTTCGGCGACAGACCGCAAGGCGGCCTGAAGTCTCACCCGAAGTGAATCTAATGGGTTGGCCAAGGACTCAAGCGTCTTGGACCAGGTTCTGTGGCAGTCCTACTGGTGGCTCGCAGCTCTTCTAACTGCAGAATCTCCCTCTGTGTCTGATTGTCGCGCAACCTCTTTCTCGCGCCGCGCAATCCCGTCATCGCGTAGCTCTTATAGCCGCAGCGTCTCTACCCTTGCACGCGTCGCGTGGGTTCCTCTCTCTTCGCACGACTTCTTCCTTCTCACAATAGTCCCAGTCTCACCGCATCGCTGCGCACCGTGCGACATGAAACTCCTGGTCAACGCTAAGTCCTCAACCCACGGAGTCGTGCACCGCAGCTCCTCTGCCAGTACGGTAGCGGCCTTCTTGCGATTCCCTCCAACCGCGGTTTAGCGCACTCAGCGTTGTTCGTGTCGACGCGCAAGACCTCATACCCAGACTGTCTTACTGTGATTAATTAACTATCTAAGGAAAGTATAAGTAACCTGCATACGACGCGCCAAGGATTCCAACTCGTATATATATTTCTGCAGTGCTGTAACTAAACAACTCATTCATACATCAACTGTAAGCAAATTGCATAACATAATCAGATAGATGCAGCAATTAAACACAATATGCAAATCAGTCATAGAACACGGGATTTTAACGTGGTTCACCCCCAGGATGGGAGTTACGTCCACAAAACTGTGCTTCTCTATTATAGCTTAAGGGAAGGTAACACAGTTCTGCTGCGCCTCAAATCCAGCTCAAGATATTCTCTCTTAGATCTTTCTTCTCTACCTTTATGTTGATTCTATTACAACATACTCTTCCCTCTCAGTCGATCCCTGCGGATCATCACATGCATGCTCTACAAGTCGGCTACTGGTTTTAGTAAGATTGCTACCACTAGAACCAGAACCAGAGCTCGGCTTTACAAAAGTCTACTTATCCTTATTGCCTATTTCAATCACGACTGTCTCTCTATCTAACAAACTGGCTAACTAACTGACTGGCTAACTAGCTAACCCTTTACAATACAAAATATATTCTTATATAGGCAGCCCGAAGGTCGTGCCGTTACAACACTGTGGGCCTGTACCAATAGTAACCCAAACCCTAATTAGTGACAGTCGGTCCTCTCTGTCCTTGAGGTAGCCGCTTCCCATCACACCACAGCTCTCTGCAGTTTTCCATGCTTCCCGGCACTGATCATGGGTACTATGCACCGCTTCACTCTTCTGTCCTTCGTCTTTAATGCTTGAGCCTCGTTGCTCCTTCTTCTTTATGAGGGTTGCTGAGCCCTCCTGTCTTCCGCCGCTGCCTTCAATGCAGTGGGTGAGCTCTCCCTCCTCAGCCGCTCGGGTACCGTTGCCCTTCCTTGACTTTCGCATCTCAAAAAGTCATGGTTTCCGGATCTGCTCTGCAGCTGGAACCGTGCTACAGCGTCGTAGCTCCATCTTATCATATTTTCCACCAAAACTTATCTCTCCGCAAAAACTAGTAGCTTCTTCTGTAGCCGCGGGACCCTGCTCCAATAGTCCCCTAACACTTACTTGTGGCTCGTCCCCGAGCCACCTGGAACGGGCTTCTCCTGCTGTAGTTTTTCCTTCTGTAGCTTCTCCTTCGCCTCCTCCAAAGTCTTCTGCAACTTCTGTCGAAGTCCTTCGACTTCGTTCTTCATTACCTCGGCACGTTCTTTTGCCGAGTCAATCAGGGCTTGGTCAACTTTGGAGTCATCTGTCTGATCAATTTCTTCTCTTACAGTGGTGAACTCCTTCATTTTCTGCTCAGCTGCGTCGACCAGCTCAGTGATCTGCTCTTGATAGGGTTGAAGCAGGTCGCTAATGTGGGCCTCATGTGTTCTTAGCCACTGCACTTCCTGCTGCAGTTGGTTCATCTCCTTTGTCTTCCTCATCTTCTGGAGAGCGACTAAGCTCTTAATCTCTTCTTTCATGGCCGTTGCAGTAGCCTCTACCCGTTGAATATTCCGTTGGATTTCTACTCTCTCTGGCAACTCATCTAACTCGTCCCATGTGTCTGTTGCTTCCCTGAGTATCGACACTGCTTCTTCAATGTGATATTTTACCTGCACAGAAGTGAGTCGAAAGGCTTCGACTCGTTCTTTCTGGTCTGCCTTCGAGGTGTCTCGTATACGAGCTTCAAGCTCGGTGATCTATTCTTCGTGTTCTGACTTCAACCTGGCCACCTCTTCATCCATTCTAGCCACAGTTTCTTCCAGAGCCTTTGCTCTGTCTGCTACTCTCCTTAACTTCTAGGGGGTAGGTAATGTGAACTCAATGTTACATTTGGGTAGCTCCAAGGCAATACTCTGTAGTGCCTGAGAGAGTTCCTTATCCCTGTCCTGACATGTTTTTAACTCGTCTACCATTTTCTGATAGTTGGTAGTGAGTGCTGTATTCTGCTTCTTCAGCTGCATGTTCTGCTTGTAAGTCGTGAGCTCTCTTCCCTTGAGCTCTGCGGTTAGCTGCTGCTAGATCATGTATAATTGGTCAATGTGGAATTCCGAAAGGTTAACCTCAATGGGTTGCCCCAATTGAACTGGTGGGTCATTCATTGTCGTAGGGAATCGGATACTCCCTGGTGGAATCAACACGGTGTTGAGGCGATCCGTTGCTAGGCTCTCTTCGCGAGATAGCGACTATTGCGAAGTTTCTCCGACAGTCGCCTTTACTGATGGAGTGTGTAGCATGGCAGTCTTCTCTGTGAATGTTTTTAAGTCAAGAAGCTGTTTTTCTACTGTGCTCTGCATCTTTTCCTGCGATGACTTCACCGCATCAATTGAGTCCTTTAGTATATCGTACGTCCTTGTTGCGATCAGTTCATAATCATCATCTGTTAGTGCAGTATGTGGGACTGGTTTTGAAGTTTTCTGCTTCTTTCTATGCTGCATCTCTGTGGTCCCTTGGCTTCCATATTTTGTCATAGGTGTCTCTGCTGAATCTTCTGGTAGGTCTTTTCTCTTGTCGCGTGGCGGTGGCACTTCTGTTGTACCTTGTGCCTGGGTGTCCACTTTTTCTTTGTCCTTTTCTGGGGGATCTGTCTGGTCGGTCCCTATTGACAGTGGCGTAGTATCTTCGTATTCTTGTCGCCATTGGTCATCAAAGCCCTTGATGACATTCTCAACGTCCTGCATTGTCATTCTGAACCAGCCGGGAGCCCAGTCGTCCCTTTTAGTCCTTTTAGGCCTTAGGTAGATTCTATGGTTGTCCGCCATAAAATTAAGCCGGTTATCATATGCATCCACAGTCTCTCTACTGATCCTTGGTGATTGTTGGATAAGGTTCTGCAACATCAAATAGTATTCATAAAATACTATCGCATTAACCTGTTTCCTTGCTTGACTGCTGGTTTCCCATAAACTGGCATAGCTCACTCCCCTGGGCGTTCCTCCTGTGATCTGTGGAAACTGGCTGTTGGGCGGTTCCTTCCATGCGACGAATGCACACAGTATCAGCAGCCATGAGAAGTGGAAAGGGTGGTTGGCTTGATCCTGGGCTGCCAAACAATCTTCCTGAAACATATTTAATAAAAATAATGACCAATTGAATTGCTCTCCCTCGGTAACTTGTATGGCCAGATTGATCACCGATCCTGTGACTTCCTTCGGCTGGACCTTGGTAAGTAGTCTGCCTGCAAGCAGACTGGCTATAAATCTCAGTGTCTCATTCTGTAAACTCATGATATCATAAGCCCCACCTCCTCATTGTAGCTGATACTTTTTAACTAATGCTGATGGCAGTTTGGAGTCCTTGGTCTTTCCTGTTATCTGTATCTCGGGAGCTTTACCAGTCTTGGACAGGCCAGTAACACGGTGTATCAAGTCAACATTGAGGTCAATTTTGTGACCTATCCAGAGATATCCTCCATGTACACACGATAGGAGGACACGTACCACAGCATTAACCTCTGCGCTACGTCCAAAATGGGGAAGTCTCAACACATTGAGCAGACCTGAACGCTCAAGAATATGGACATGCGGTAGGGGGGCAAATTCTTCTCTACCTGTTCTTGGGTTCTTCTCAAGAAAAAGATACGCATCTGGCTTGAAGTGAGGGTACGTCTTACCGTCCCCCACGTTGTAATCAATAAATTTGACAACAGCAGCATATCCTACTAAATCGCCATTTTCCTTGACTCAAGAATCTATTGGCAGTATGGGCACAGGAAGCTTACCGCTCTTGGAAAGTCTGATGTCTGGAGCGCCTTCGACTCGTGGTATGAGGTAGTTCATTGCACTACGGACTTCATCTTCCTGCTCGGAACCGGATTCCTCCATCAGCTGGGAATGGCTTCTCGTCTTTGGTGGTTCTCTGGTTCAGGATGAGCTCGGTGGGTTAGTTGTAGATGGCGACGTCATAGCTCCTGCAATGTCGTGACGCTGAAATCTTCTCAAAATGTTTTCCAGAGGCTCGTCCTCGGACAGGACCCACTGAGCGTAAAATGGCGGACATGCAATGGCTGCAACTTCTGAAAATCACAGCACTCTGTAACAACTTATCTTGACACAGGGAATGCTTAACACTTGTTCTCCAACTCTCAGTTTTTCTGCAAGTGTAACCATCCCAATTGAATACTTTCTGCTTTTATGTCAAATACGCTAATCCCGGACATAACGGTCGTCTAGACTGGGCGCGTCGGTCATATTAATTGCCCGGATAGGACCAGACCCGTCATCCGATCCTCAATTAATGCTAAAATCTTAATAGAATTTTCCTCGAGACGTGTGTGTATAGGCACCGGTCTCGTCAGAGATTTACCAAATCTGGAAAAATTTATTATGTTGTTGCCAAATCTACGGTAGGGGATACCGGTCATTTCTTCATTAACTACCTGTCAGACAGTGACTTGACTAGCCCATTGTCGGTTGCAAACTGGGTACGTGGCATGGGGAAACATCGCTCTGTGCGATGCAACTCCACATCACCTGCGCAAACAAACAGCGTTATAACAATTTTTTATTTTTATTTTTTTAAACAAAATCGGTGTAGACTGATTCCCGGTGCGATGCCTCCTTTCAACTACACTGAACATCTGCACCGTTATAAACTAGTTTAAGCTAAGGTTGAGAGGCGAGGTGGCTATCACTATAGGGCTTAAGCCTACTGCCATTGATCCATGTGGGAAGAAGCTCCCCGTTCAACTGGCTAAGCTGAACGACACCTCCCTCTGTAACTTGTTGTATCTGATATGGCCCCAGCCAATGTGTCTTGAACTTCCCTGGAAACTTAATGAAATTGCTGTCATAGAGGAGCACTAGGTCTCCGATCTGGAAAGTCTTATTCTTAATGTGTCTCTCATGCCAAGCTTTTTCTCATTCTTTCTGCACTTTCTGATGGAATCCGGCAATGAATCTGTCTTCTTCTAAGGTGAGCAACTGTGCCAACCTTTCCTCGACTGTATCTGTGTCAGTCATCTCGGTAATCTGAGCGATTCTTAAGCTGGGAAGAATATACTCCATAGGCATAACAGCCTCCTGTCCATATACCAAGTTGAAAGGTGTGTGTCCCGTGATTTTCTTGCATGTGGTTCTGTATGCCCATAATACAACGTTAACTCTGAGATCCCAGTCATTCCTTTGGTTATTGCAGATCTTAGTAAGAGCATTTTCTAGAATCTTATTGAAGGCCTCCACCGTACCATTATCCTGTGGATGGTAGGGAGTGCTCTTATAGTGCTGAATCTGGAATTCTTCTGTCAATGCCTCAATAGTGTTGTTCAAGAAATGTGTGCCTTGATCACTCATCAAAATTACTGGGAATCCAAATCTACTGATGATATTTTCAAAAAGGATCTGTGCAGCTGTAGCAGCATCACAATTTCTTACTGCTTTGGCCTCTTCCCATCTGGTGAGGTATTCTGTTCCGGTAATAATATATCTCGCTCCCGTGCGCTTCCCTGGTGGGTTGATAGGACCCACAAAATCTATAGCCCATTTGTCGAATGCGCGCAACGTGACCTGCGGTCGCAGCGGCATTTCATCGTGTCGAGAGGGTTTTCCCACCCTCTGGCAGATATCGCAGCATCTGCAAAATTCCTTGGTGTCTTTATGCAACGTAGGCCACCATAATCCTGCCTCCAGGATTTTCTGCGCAGTCGGCTTTCCAGCGAAATGACCTCCTGCGGTTCCGGAGTGTGCCTCTCTGATAATAACGTCTTTTTCATGCGGCATTACACATCTGCATAGAACTTCATCCGGGCCTAACTTGTATAGGTGTCCTGCGATGAGGGTGAAGTTTGTTGCCTTAACAACCAACTGTTTCTTTTGCTGCTTAGTAAACTCATCAGGTGCTACTCCTGTAGTGAGGAATTGAATAATGTCGGCATAGTATTCATCTGCAATCTGTAAGGAAAAAAATGGTGCATCTGGCAGATTGTCTTCTAGGTTACTGGGTTCTTCTCCTGAGTCTAACCGCGACAGATGATCCGGTCCTGCATTCATTCTTCCTGGTTTCACAATGATTTCAAAGTCATACTCCTAGAAGAGGAGTAACCATCTGCAGATTCTCCCCCCTAACACTGGCTTGTTGACTAGGTACTTCAATGCGGAATGGTTAGTAAACATTTTAAACGAGGCGCCCAATAGATAATTCCTGAACTTCTGCAGCGCATATACCATAGCTAAGCCTTCTCTTTCTGTTGTGGTGTAGTTCTTTTCTGCTGTTGATAGCTTTCTACTGGAATATGCGATGGGATGGTCAAGATCCCCTTCTCCTGGCTGGGTCAAGACGACTCCTAATGCGATGCCGGATGCATCCACATGTACATGAAATGGCTTAGTCCAGTCTGGAAACACTAGGATGGGTGCTGTAACCATCTTCTCCTTAAGTATGTCGAGACTCTGCTGGCATTCCTCATTCCATAGGAATTTTACATCCTTCTTCAGCAATTTCTCCATTGGTGCTGTAATCTTTGCGTAACCCTTGATGAAATTTCTGTAGTACCCGGTATGACCAAGTACTGTCCTGAGTTGCTTGACTGAGTTGGGTGCTGGAAGATTTACAATGATGGCGATCTTCGCGGGATCTACCATCAAGCCTTGTCTGCAAACAATGTGGCCCAACAAAATACCAAATGGTGCACAAAATATACATTTCTTCAAGTTTAGAGAAATCTGGTACTGTCTACATTTCTCTAACATCAGTCTTAAGTCTCCTATATGCTTGTCAATTAGTCCAAATACAGTCCAATCATCAAAATATACTTCCAAGAATTTATGAATGTATTCTTTAAAGACAGCAACTACTACTCTAGAAAATATAGCTGGTGCATTCTTAAGCCCAAAGGGCATTACCGTATACTAGAACGAGCCCCATTCTATTGCAAAGGTGGTCTTAGATCGATCTTCTGGATGTATTCTGATCTGGTGGTATCCTGAAAAGCCATCAGTGAAGGAGTAGACCTCCTGTCCTCCCACGTTGTCTAATACCTCATCAGTGAACAGTGTTGGAAATGGATCACGAAGTGACGCGTCGTTGAGTTTTCGTAGATTAACACAGACCCTGATGTCCCCTTTTGTTTTCTTCTCTTGCACTACCATAGGGCTAACCCATTCACTTTCTTCTATAGGTTCAATGATGCCTGCTGCTAGCATCTTATCAATTTCGTCCTTTACTTTTTATTTGTAGCGCGGATTTAATCTATATGGGCGCTGCTTAATTGGTCTAGCATCCTCCTTTAATGGTATCCTCATAACTCCCAGGTCTCCGACTATTCCCTTCATCTCCGTGAACTTGGTGGGAAATAGGTCCTGATAGTCATGTAACAAATCTGCAATCTGTCCAACTGTTTCATCGTTCCAATAGTCTCCAATAGAGGCAAACTTAGGTTCTGCATCGGTGCCAATATTGACCTTTTTAATCTTGATGGGCTCAGTGATTGTTGGAGTCTCTAGCTGTGGTCCTCCAACATCGCGGGTTCCTTCTGACTCCGGAATGTTGGTGTTACGAGGGTCCTCCTCCCCCTCCTATGGTTCTGATGTAAAATAATAGCATTCCAATGCCTCTTCTAGCTGGATATTCCACTCAGGTTGGGCTGGCACTGAGATGGTGCAATCCTCGAAAATCTTTGTCCTGATTATGTCTAGGGCCTGAGCAACACTTGGATGTTCTGATTCAAACGCAAAGGTGAGCAGGAAACTGTCTATCATAAGTGACCATGTAGTCATCCCTTTGCGTAATTCAGTCTCTATGTACCAGTTCCTTGGAACTGTGTCCAATGTGTGAATGAATCTGTGTACCCATTCATCCTCTGGAATGTTCGACCAGCTCTGTTCACATGTCT
Organism: Pseudotsuga menziesii; assembly: GCA_001517045.1. Classification (NCBI taxonomy): domain Eukaryota; kingdom Viridiplantae; phylum Streptophyta; class Pinopsida; order Pinales; family Pinaceae; genus Pseudotsuga; species Pseudotsuga menziesii. The sequence goes on along the minus strand of LPNX010064847.1, from coordinate 1,113,864 downwards.
GAATGTGTGCTCTAGGATTAGTTTCTCCTGTGTACTTCTGTTGAACATACTCTTTGTCGACCGAAAACCAAATCGCCATCAATCTTTTAACGTCATCCCATGATGCGATATTTTCTTTATGCGCGTACCACCATCTTGCAGGTGTGGCTCGTGCTGCAAGGTCCATAGCTGTGATTCTCTGTTTGTAAGGCATCTGTTGTTCATACTGATTAAGGAAGTCCTGAATATCTGTCAGACCATTGTAGGATGGAATCTCAGTGGTCTCCGCCCCAATCCATCGCAGTGATTTACTTATAAACGCACATCTGCGAGCTGAGACTTCGTAAAGTCTATTCTGCCAGTTTTCTAGGCCGACATCAGAATCCGATGCGCATGAGTTGTTGCATCGCCAACTAATGTTCCCTTCTGCGGTTGGGTTGATGTAGTCATTCTGGTTCGCAGTCATCTGGTAAAGGCTATCCATGTGATGTGCTTCCTCCTCTGCTCTTAAGGGTTCAATATACCTAGGACCTTGGTAAGGATCCAGCGGTGCGATGACCCGGATCTGCGCATCCTCAAAGGTCATTTGTCTTCTCTTTAGGTCAATGACAGCCTTGCTGCTACCAATTTCCCAATCAATACTTAATAATGCTGGATACGGTCGACTGTCGCCAATGATTTCTATAACCTCGAATTTTGCAAAAGTACGAACTCCGTCAATGTCAACTGGCACCTGTGGTAATCGACCCAATGGTGATACTCGCTGCTGATTAGCTAATCTCAGGTGGATAGGTGATAGGGCTAACTGAGGGCTACCCATCTGTTCCCATGTCTGCTTGGTTAGAACATTCACCTCTGATCCGAGATCTAAGACAACCTCATCCATTTCAAACTCACCAATCTGCGCTGTGAATTTCATCTCTCTTCCTGTCCTTGTGTGTCTTGTAATATTATGGATAGCGCGATGTGCACTGCCCGAGAGAGAGGGTTGCTGACACTGATCTATCATGTGCTGTAGCTCACCAATAGCTTTGTCATTTCTCAGGAGTTTCAAGCAGCTGTGCAGGAAGGATTGTACACTTCCTGTCAATTCATCCTCGTCGCATCTTCCCGATGTGGTATCCTGCTGTGCCTGCTCAGGGCTATCGCCACAAGGTGTTTGCTACGGTACGCCCCTAGACGGCGGTACCTGTGATCCTGGTTGTGTAGGTTCATCGAAGGAAGCCTTAGCTTCATGAAATGTCTCTTTATTCTTCTGTAGGTCGAGTGCTGTTGCTTTACTAGGAGCTCTGCGTACCCACCCTTGACTTGTGTTCTTTCCAGTCTCCTGCGATGTGCCACTGGTGGAAGCACCGCTACGAGTCACAATATTTACTCTTGGTTCTGGCTCTGCCTGCTCAGCAACGATAAGTTGGATGTTATGGTGTGCAGCTGGCTTAGGGTCTCTGATCTTAGCTATTAGGATAGGACACTCTTCTATGGTATGGTCATAAGATTTGCAGTAATTACAAGTAGTAGTGGGGCTCTGACAGTCCCTAGCGTAGTGTCCTACAACTCCGCAATTATAACAAGTGATTGGCCCATGACCTTGGCCAAAACCTCCTCCTCTACCAAAGCCTTCTCCATGTGCGAAGCCTCCTCCTCGGCCTCGTCCTCTGAATCCTCCTACACGGCCTCCGTAAGCCTGATCCGGCTGTGGTCCTGTTGCTGGACCCTGTATGTCTGCTTGGACTCTGTACACATCATGTTTTCTCTCTGACATGAGATCATAAGCTCGGCAGTCTTGTTGATCATTCCCGACAGATTTACAGAAGATACAATATAGGTTCTTAGGTGTCTGTACATACTTCTAAAGCAAAGGGCATTGCTGAGGTGGATGTCCTTGTGTTTTACATATTTCACACCATGGCCCTTGTGTTCTTGGTAAGGGGTTAGGAGCCCCTGATGCTAAATATTCTGCGAAGACTGGACAATTGTCTTTGGTATGACCCTGTGCTCTACACTTTATGCACCATATGTCTTGCATAACCTCTTTCCCTTTCTTAAGTTCGTGTATCTGTAATGTGAGGTTGGCCAACTGGTTCTGTAGGGTTGTCATGCCTGTGGTAGTTTCTGCTAGAGGTGAAGCCTCCAGTTTCATTGCCATCTCCAGCGCTTCATCTTGAGTAGTGAGTTTCTGTTGCATTAGTGGCATTCTAATATGAGGGAGCAACACTGCAATAAACCATTCCTTATGCTACTCTAGCGCAAACTCAAAACTTACTTGGTCTATAAGAGCTTTGAATTTCTGGTCAAAGTCCCATACTGACTCTGATGGTAGCTGCTTAATATCCTTGAGCTCTGTTATACACTGAGATTCAGACTTAGGTTTCTTAAACTCTTTGATCATGGTGTTCTTAACCTGGGCAAGTGTCTTGGGTAATGTAGTATACTTTATGTACCATGTCAAGGCTCTGTCTCTGAGTGTGGTGACCAATTGTACAAGTTTAAGGTTATCATCGTTGATTGTTTTAATGGTCCACATGGCTTCACATAGGAACCAATGCTATTCCGGGTCTTCTGCTCCCGTGCCTTTAAAAATAGGTAGCTTCATGTCGTCTCCCATCCTATTTCTCTGTGGTGGGTTCTGACTAACCGGGCTACTACCACTCAGCGGTGTAGGTGAAGGTGCTGTAGCGGGAGTAGGTACTGGCTGTGAGCTACTAGACGGAGTACCTACGGGGTTATTCTTAGTCCCTGTCTGTTTCTGTGGAGTATAGGGGTGGTAAGGGATACCCCCCTCTGGCTCTTCTATGGTACTAGGACTCTGTTGTCTAATACTGGCTGAACTGTCTTGAAATACAGGAGAGCTAAAATCTACTTTATACTTCTTTCCACTACGGGTTCGTCCAATGTCATCAAAATCACTTTCAAACTCTTGTGACATTACTATCTTTACTTATTCATCTGAAACTAGATCCATTGTTCCTTTTTCATATAGTAGCATCTTAAGGGACAAGTTTAGAGATCTTAGGTACTTACCACGATATCCTCTAAAGAAGTATCGTTCAGCTGCGCTGAAGCTCTTTCTCTGGTCAATTGCAAATTCTGTAACAAAGCCTTCTAGCACACTTGTCAGCCAGAAGTCTACTGCTCTTGTAATCGGATTGTCGAGGTTCTGTACGGTCTGAATCAGCTCCGGTGTCCAGACAATGTGTCTTTTCTTCTTGCATGTGTTCCTATCTGTCAACTTGGATAACCAGTCGAAAAGCTCATTTCCATAGGTTGCAAAAAATATAGCGTGTATGTCTGAAGCGATATGCTTTTCTAACCAGGCTTCTGTGCTTAGTCTCGGACTCCGATTTTCTTTCTTGGCGAACTCCCTTAAGTCTGAATCCAGCCATTGGTGAAACTCTTCTTTGGTAGGATGCCAACAGAACATTAACTCCCAGTCGTTTAAACCGGCAACGGAACCATTTGTTGATTGCATGGGCAGACCCGGGTTTACTATAATCAACCAACAACACCCCTAACTCACTGGCCCTTTCGGCGACAGACCGCAAGGCGGCCTGAAGTCTCACCCGAAGTGAATCTAATGGGTTGGCCAAGGACTCAAGCATCTTGGACCAGGTTCTGTGGCAGTCCTACTGGTGGCTCGCAGCTCTTCTAACTGCAGAATCTCCCTCTGTGTCTGATTGTCGCGCAACCTCTTGCTCGCGCCGCAAAATCCCGTCATCGCGCAGCTCTTCTAGCCGCAGTGTCTCTACCCTTGCACGCGTCGCACGGGTTCCTCTCTCTTCGCAAGACTTCTTCCTTCTCACAATAGTCCTAGTCTCACCGCATCGCCGCGCACCGTGGGACACGAAACTCCTAGTCAACGCTAAGTCCTCAACCCATGGAGTCGCGCACCGTAGCTCCTCTGCCGGTGCGGTATCACCTTCTTGCGATTCCCTCCAACCGTGGTTTAGCGCACTTGGTGTTGTTCATGTCGACGCGCAAGACCTGATACCTAGACTGTCTTACTGTGATTAATTAACTATCTAAGGAAAGTATAAGTAACCTGCATACGACGTGCCAAGGATTCCAACTCGTATATATATTTCTGCAGTGATGTAACTAAACAACTCATTCATACATCAACTGTAAGCAAATTGCATAACATAATCAGATAGATGCAGCAATTAAACACAATATGCAAATCAGTCACAGAACACGGGATTTTAACGTGGTTCGCCCCCAGGATGGGAGTTACGTCCACAAAACTGTGCTTCTCTATTATAGCTTAAGGGAAGGTAACACAGTTCTGCTGCACCTCAAATGCAGCTCAAGATCTTCTCTCTTAGATCTTTCTTCTCTACCTTTATGCTGATTCTATTACAACATACTCTTCCCTCTCAGTCGATCCCTACGGATCGTCACATGCATGCTCTACAAGCCGGCTACTGGTTTTAGTAAGATTGCTACCGCTAGAACCAGAACCAGAGCTCGGCTTTACAAAAGTCTACTTATCCGTATTGCCTATTTCAATCACGACTGTCTCTCTATCTAACCAACTGGCTAACTGACTAACTGGCTAACTAGATAACCCTTTACAATACAAAATATATTCTTATATAGGCAGCCCGAAGGTCGTGCCGTTACAACACTGTGGGCTTGTCCCTACAGTAACCCAAACCCTAATTAGTGACAGTCGGTCCTCTCTGTCCTTGAGGTAGCCGCTTCCCGTCACACCACAGCGCTCTGCAGTCTTCCATGCTTCCCAGCACTGATCATGGGTACTATGCACCACTTCACTCTTCTATCCTTCATCTTTAATGCTTGAGCCTCGTTGCTCCTTCTTCTTTATGAGGGTCGCTGAGCCCTCCTGTCTTCCGCCGCTGCCTTCAATGCAGTGGGTGAGCTCTCCCTTCTCAGCCGCTCGGGTACCGTTGCCCTTCTTTGAATTTCGCATCTCAAAAAGTCATGGTTTCCGGCTCTGCTCTGCAGCTGGAACCGTGCTACGGCGTTGTAGCTCCGTCTTATCCTCTTTTCCGCCAAAAATTATCTCTCCGCCAAAACTAGCAGCTTCTTCTGTAGCTGCAGGACCCTGCTCCGACAAGGAAGGCGAAAGAACTTTGGTTATTCCAGCATATTGGTTGCCTTCTTCGAGAGAGAGTACTAGGTTTGAGCCCCGCCATACCTCTACCAGTCTAATCTCCACGTCATCCAAGGATGAGCAGATGGGGAGACATCTTCCTCCATCAAGGAGGAGGAGACACAGTGCAGAGTGTATATGATGATGACTTCTACATCTGGTGGGAGCGACAACTACCGACACTAGAGTAGTTTCCATATGCCGGTATGGATTTCCGAGGTGATCCAGACCTTGTCCTCCCTCTAGGAGGAGCATGGGGAGAGCTAGGTAAACAAATTTTAAATTTTTTAACATTTTTAAAAATTTTATGAAATTTTAAAATGATAGATATATACATATGTATACAAGTCTTAATCCTATAAACATGTCAAAATGCAGATATTGGACCGGTCCTCCCTGAGGGGCATCCACGCATGTTTGTTCATCCTGTCATAGGCGAAGACCCGGGGCTGATTAGGGTTCTAGAGGGGAAGCTGGCCAGGCTGACCCAAAGAGTTCCCACCTTGCGGATAGAGCATATCTTGGCCGCCATGCAGGAGTTCGTAGTTGGGGTTCCACCTATCTGGTTATGCCTTTTGAGGCGAGTATCCAGAGCAGTTCTAGTATACATAGATGCGGTGGAGGCTGCCGAAGCCGAAGAGGCTAAGGAAGCCAGAGTATAGAGAGACCATGGGGACCAAGGTGGTCCAAGTGACCAGGGTGGTCCTGCTTAGATCTAGGACATTTTGATGGACTGCGATCCACATTTTTGTATATTATACATTTATGATGGGATCTGAGGATCAGACTCGATCTATCTATGGACAGATATTTTACATATATATATATATATATATATATATATTGTGGTCGGTTTATTTATAATTGTTTTTTATGAGCATGCTGTATATTTTTATGAAATGTGTGTTAGATGCCAATCTAAAATGTAATTAGCATATGCATCAGTCAATGAATTCTGATTTCGTGGAATGTGATTAAATATAATAACTTCAAAATTTATTTCCAATAACCGAATTTGCATGAACTGACGTAATAGAATAGGATTTCGTACCTAATAAGCTTGATTGAGCTGGGAGACCACCGGCTGAGAGTCTAGACGGACCTCGAGCTGGGTGATACCACGTGACAAAGCATCCCATAGAAGCTCAATTACAGCCCTATACTCAGCAACATTATTAGAAGCAGGACCTAAACAAGTGCCTCCTGCGGCAACTAGTTGTCCCAAGGGAGAATAAATGATCCATGCTGCTGAAGCTAGATTACAAGTGTGGCAACTGGCGCCATCAGCGAACACTATATACCTTTCAGAAGACATCTGCAACAACCAGCAGATGGTATAAAAAAAAAACTGACAACCTAATGTACATAAAAATACATACAATAAAATTACAAGAAAAAGTGCTAAGCCTAAGCATAGTACTTCTTCATGTAGATCCCATTTCTAGGCTTAGGCAGCTTGTTCCCATCAAAATCAATTAACTCATATGCACCCTTCTTCAAGACTTTCGACATGACATAAGGTCCTAACCACATGGCCTTGAATTTTCCTGCCCCCAGGGGTTCTTTGTCTTGGTCCCAAAGCAAGACAAGTTCCCCCTAAGAGAAAACCCGAGGTTTGATTGATTTATCATATTGAGTTTTGACCCTATTCTTATGAGCTTGATTAGCGGTCAGCGCATCTCTACGTTGTTCATCAAGGTGTTCTAAATGTACCAGATGTTCCTCAAGCTTTGTCGTATCAGGTAACACGTGAATAGCTATTTTTAGAGACATGATTTCACACTCAATCGGGGTAACTGCTTCCACTCCATGAACAAGTTGGAAGGGGGAGAAACTCATAGCAGTTTTTACGTTAGTTCGGTAGGCCCAAAGAGCAGGATATAGCATGATGTGCCAGTTAGAACGAGCTGCATCAATTGTATGTTTAAGGATAGTCTTTAAAGTCTTGTTTACAGCCTCAACCTAACCGTTTGCTTGCGGATAGTGCGAAGATGAATGTTCTTGTCTGAATTTGAGCATAGTGGTCAGTTCCATCATCATGCTATTTTGAAAATGACTGCCATGGTCAGTGACAATCACTTTGGGTATACCAAACCATGCTATAATCTGATTGAATACGAAGAAAGCTGTTGTTTCCCCGTCGGCTTTAAAAGTAGGCATTGCCTCTACCCATTTCATAAAATAGTCAGCAGCGACAATGATGTATTTATGCCCCCCAACCGAGGTTGGGTTTCATGTCACGTAATCAATCCCCCATTTCATAAAGGGGCCTACTGAGACAACGGGAAATAACGGAGCAGGATGTGACCGCATTTTCCTGGTGTAAAGCTGACAAGGATGACAGTGCTTCACTGCTTCCACATAATCTTTGAAGATCATGGGCCAGAAATAACCAACACGTAGTATCTTTTGGGTCGTTGCTAACCCAGATAAATGACCCCCACACGCTCTGCTATGGGAATCATTTAGTACAATCTCCACTTCCTCATGGGTAAGGCATCGACACAAAATGGAATATACCCCTCTTCGATATAATGTATCTCCTATGATGAGGTAGTTCTTGGCATGAACGCGTAATTTACGTCGTTCCTCCCGTAAGGAAGCTGCAAGATACTTCAAAGTCTGGAGATATATAAGAATATCCTCATACCAAGGATCAAAGGTGGATATCAAGAAGATGTGCTCATCTGGGAATGAGTCATCTTCAACGGCTACATCTTCAATAGGAAATTCTTCTATAAGTTCAGCAAAAACTAAGGACTTCTTAGACTTAGCGGACTGAAAATCCAAGTCAAACTCTTGAAGAATGACTATCCATTTGTTAAATTTTCCCCCAACAATCCGTCGGGATAAAACATATTGAAACAGATTCACATCCGCCACTACTGTTGTGGTCCTCAGTAAAATGTAGTGACATAACCTCTGAACAGCATAAACAGCTGCTAAGGCTAATTTCTCAACGTGGGAGTATCTAAGTTCAGGTCCGGCCAAAGCACGGCTAAGATAATAAACGACATGCTCTACAAGCTTATCGTCCTCCTGGACTAGTACTACCCCAATGGTCGACTCAGATGCGGCCATATATAATATAAAATCCCTAGAATAATCTGGCGGACACAATAAGGGTGCCGACAACAAGGATTTTTTCAATGCCTCGAAAGCAAGTTGTGCGGTTTCATCCCATACAAATGGGGTAACCTGTTTGAGCAGGCGCATGAAACCCTTAGTATTCTTGGCATAGTTAACAATAAAACGTCGAAGAAAATTAGACTTTCTTTGCAGGCTTTGAAGTTTCCTGATAGAACGAGGAGTAGGCAGATTTACAATGGCCTCAACTTTTAATGGATCCACCTGGATGCCTCTACTAGAGACAATGAACCTGAGCAATCTTCCTGACTTGACACAGAATACACACTTGTGGGGATTCAAGCGGATTTTATAATGTCTGCATCTCTCAAATATCAACAGTAAATGATCTGGATGTTGGATCCTCTTACGAGAATGTGCAAGCAGATCATCAAGGTATGGTTCAACAATGGCTTTAATATCATGGAAGGCAAAGTTCATGGCCCGTTGAAAGGTTGCCCCAGCATTTTTCAATCCAAAGGGAATTTTCTTGTACGCGAAGGTACCCCAAGGACAAATGAAAGCAGTTTTATGTTGGTCTTCTGATTTTATTTGAATTTGATTGTATCTGGAGAAACCATCCATAAACAAGAACACCTCACTTCCCACACAAGCATCTATAATCTGGTCTATAAATGGCGTGGGATAGTTGTCCTTAGGACAGGCTTTATTCAGGTCTCGAAAGTCAGTACAAACACGGATAGTCCCTTTCTTCTTATCAACAGGAACAGGTTTGGATACCCATTCTGTCAAAGCTATGGGATAGATAAAACCAGCCTTCAATGGCTTTTCAACTTCAGCCTTCACAGCCGCCACTTTGCGCGGGTTAACAGGTCTTAACTTTTGTCGAACCGGTTTGGCATCAGGATATGTTCGGATTTCGTGTTCAACAATCGATGGATCAATGCCTGGCATCTCCTCATATGACCAGGAAAAGACATCACTGAATTCCTTAAATAAGGCATTATAGATAGCAATCTCTTCAAGAGAGCAATTTACACCTATGTATATGTTTTCCACAACATCAAGGTTTACAGAGATGTTAATAGGTATAGTGGCGGAAATATTTGCCATATTCCCCTTGGAAAACATTCCTTCCCTGGGTAAGGGATTGATAGGTGTATCAACATCTTCTGACAGTCTCAAACGAAACTCTTGATTTTCTATTCTACTTAGTTCTGGAAGAAAATAGGATCGATGGTGAATATCCTCACAAATATGACCACGTCCACTCATGGCTTCCAAAATGGCTTCATCATAAGGTAAAACCATGTCTAAACAATCGATAGAGTGCAAAGAGTTTTCCGCCCATACGGGAAAATAGTCTTCTTCTAGATATTCTGAGACTGTTAGAGGATCTGGAATGGGATCAACAGTGGTTTGAGTGATAGATTGGTAAGCTACTTCCATTGCCGATAAGGGAACCTTTGGTTCGTGGGGGGAAGGGAGAACCCAAGGATCAGTCCTATCAACAACCGTAGCTATGGACCTCCCCACACCTGATAGAACCAATATAATTAACTGGGGCTGGAAGATCAAATGTGCCCATCAGTGATGTGTACATTCCAGCCCCCAAGCTCTGTGCAGCAGGTTTGACCTTATCAACCAATGGCACAGCGGACTGATTAGACTCTAAATGACCTTTTCGAGTAAAATCAAGTTGGTCAATAGTAACCAACTTGCCCTCATGTGAAAAAACCACTACACGAAAAATGGTTGACGCAATAGCGGACATCGCATAAGTCCAGTTTCTTCCCAGAAGCAGATTATAGTCCAAAGGAGCATCAATCACTTCCACCTCAACAGACACTGCTTTGGCTTCCAGCTTAATTTTAAAAGCCGACAGGATACCATGCAGATGGAAAGACCTTCCATTGAAAGCAGTAAGTAGAGTTTTTAACGGGACCAGCTTTGGGGATCCGAGAGATTTCCAACAGGTCAAGGACATAACACATGTAGAAGCACCCTCATCAACAACTGCCCTTCCAATGGTCTTTCCACCATGGATGACATCTATTGATAAGGCTACATGGTAAGGTAGGTGAATTTTAACATCAGACAAATGAAATTTTGCCATGAGACTCGATGAGTCCATGCTACGTAAAGCTTCTAAGAGGGAATCCCGCATATGCAGGCCTCTGTACGCGACTGTGTATGAGAGCAACCCGTGTACAGGTACAAAATTTTTCTCAAAAAAAAGAAAAATCCACAAGGCTTTCAAACACTATGGTAAGCATGAACTAGGATAAAATACCACACACAAACTTCAAGGAAAAGACTGGTCAGGGGTGACAGAAACAACCTACAGTAGTCTGGGCTCCCTAACGGAGTTGCCAGTTCTGTTGTACAGGAATAAACACCTTATAATTGAAGGTCTGGGGTTACCAACATACTCATAAAACTTGCAAGAAATCGACTCTAGAGTACAGAAAAGGAAATAAGAGGATAGAATAGACTCACCCGATACACGACGGTTGATCCTAGCTTTGTCCTCTTCCACTCTGCTTCTCCTCCAAAGCCTTTAGGGATGCTTCTCCTTCACCTGTCAAGAGAAAATCCTCCAAGTGCAAGATGATACATGTATATAAAACAGGTTAGATAAATCATATACAGAGTGCTTAATCATAAGTATTCATCAAACCATGATACATGAAAGACATTCAAAACACATATGGAAGAAGGATTCTCTTTATTAACAATAGTGAATAAGTTCGGATTACAACCCAACGCCTGAGACAAGGACTCCTTTGCAACCAAAGGATTCTGAGTTCCACTTCTCCAAAGACTTTTGAATAGACACCACCAGCATAACTTTGCTCTCCAAGTATCATTCATTAATGCCCTCCCCAAGGCCTTTATTTATACTTAGTGAAATAAGGAAGTTTCAAGAGTTGAGGAGGTTGAGACAGTTAAGATGGTTATAGTTAAGGGTTAAGGGCTTAACAAATCTCAAATAATCACGATTTATTATTTTTAATGTCAAAGGAAGGTGTACGCGGGTATTAATATTGGCAACCCGCGTATGACACGCGGGTTGCTCCAAGGGGAACCCGCGTACAGATCTATACGCGGGATGCAATAACAAATACTCACGTACAACACACGACATGCCATAATAAAAGGCACGTATGTATGCGAGCTGCATATAGGAAAAGGCGCATATAGCACTTGACATATTCAAAGGTAAAAATAACCAGCTGGATGGATGATAAATGTAGTTCATAACATGGCCATCTATAGTGTTTTAGGCAACCTTCAATCCATAAATGTCCTTTTGTGTGCCAACATAGGGAATGTCGGCACTCGGACGGATAAGTGCCATTTAGGTAGATAACAACTAGGGAAATAACAAGATCACACATAACCGAAAACCAAAACATCCACAGTCAAGCCAACGCATAGTTGGGTTTCACAGAATGTTAGGAAACAAGCCAATAATGTGGGGTTTCCTTGGGCTTACTCAACCCAGCCATCACAAGGATGCCCACAACAACAAAAATACACATCTATACTTAGCCAAGCCAAAACTACATTTGGGTTTATCAGGCTATAAGGAGCTGGAAATGCTGAGTGCTAAGATAGTGAGCTCAACCACAGAGCTATTGACACCTGCACCAGATCTAGCCTAGCTTCTAAGACATCTACCCACCTAACAAAGGGAAGCATCCCCTTCTCTGCTACACAGTCCCTCGGGCTATGTCTTCCCTTCCAGTGCTATTCAGGGTGTGCAAAGAAGAAATCTATCCCCCTAGATCTGTCTGTGAGGTACCTTCTCACACTAGGTTTATCAAGCTAGTCAGACCCCATTTCCACTCCCAAACCAGTTCAGACTGTAACAACAAAGGAATACACAGCAATTGCAAGGTTCTGGGGTTGTAGGAAAACATCATGGTATCCAAAATCAGAAGTGTCAACTGAGGGAAAATAGCCCCTGGGACAAAATTGATTTCACCAAACGATCAATGGCTTTACGTGGCCAAAACAACCTCGGCAACCACCCAAATTTTGTGGGTCTTCTTTTCTATTCGCTCTGCAACCACAACAATGAAATTCCCCACTATGGAAATCAACACAAACACCCCCCAGTAGAGATCCCAACCACTGAATGTTTACCAGCCACTCCCCAGCCTTGGGGAAAACACAGGAAACTACAAAACGTGAATGGGGAACACATGGAAGCTCCAAGGACGCAAGGGAGTGAAAAGCGTGGATGCCTGAAGGC
>LPNX010064847.1:1038182-1098277 GCA_001517045.1 Pseudotsuga menziesii | reverse complement strand
AAAGGGATGCAGACTCAAGCATAAAGTTCTGGCAACAATGGACTATAGTTTCGATGCTCTCAACTTTCTCTTATTTCTTCCCCCCTCTTTAATGTACCAAGGGGTTCCTTATATAGCTTCACAAGGGACAATGAAGGGTCGAATCCGAGCGATCTCAAGGCATATGGAAGGCCAGAAGTCGAATGAGTCGGATCCAAGTCAAGGAAACCTCCAAAATGATTTGGATTATGCACACATCCCGATGTACGCGACTATAGGGGTCAAACCCGCGTATGTACGCGGTTATCGGGGAAAAAGCCGCGTATATCATAGTTTATATAGTTTTGGGGATGATCAATGATACATCAGAGGATAAAAAATGGTCCAAAGGGGCTAATGAGTCTGCAGCGGGACAAGGGAAGGCCATACAATGTGTGATTCACCTAGTGGGGTAAAAATCTCTATAACAATCACACGCACACAACAACCAAATCGTGAGGGAAGGAGAGCTCTCCAGATCCCCCCTGTGTGAGGAGAAACCAACTGCGTGAGGGTGAGATTGTTTGCCTCCTCCCACGTGATGGGTAATGGGTGAGATATTTCCCCTTAGGCATGCGTGTGGTCAAAGGCTGACAGCCCTGCCCAGAATTGATGGCTGTCCATACCTCCCAATCCCCAAGGAAATAAATTCCTTCACCCAATTAGATGACTGGGCATAAAAGACAAAAATGGTAGTTGACCATTTTATGGGTTTTCCCTTAGACATTTGGTTTTTACCCATTGGCTCAAGGGTTTAAATGTTTCCCCTCCCTATTCCTTATGAAATCATGCCCCCATCTCTTTAACGTTGTGATGCATAGCTAGTCATGGTATTTTATTAATTAGCATTTTACATGATGTCTCAAACATATTGTGTCTGGCTAGCATATAAACCATCGGCATCGATTTTAATTGTCGATACATAAGACACTAAATCCATGTTGGGGCCTTTTACTTGAGCTCCACACCACAATTTAATACAATATTTACATCATATGCAATTTAATACCATGGGGTCAAAACCGGGGTGTTACACCCCCCCTATAGTTGGAGAATTATATTATACTACAAATTGGAAATTGAAAAACTTGACATAAATAAGAGCACAAACATGAAAGAGCTAGAGTTTAGTCTTAAGAATCAGGCCGCTTGGTAGTTATCTCATTGGCCTAAGCCTCGCCTTTTTTATTTTCCACATATACATTAACAACCACTTCCTCTACCCCTACAAATTCACCTTACCATGTTACTTCCTAACTGTAATGTTAGAACCCCAAGTTACATTGATAAGATTTTCAAATTTATTGCCTAGTAGGTCTGGCCTTTTTAAAACTTCATTATCTTGGGTTCCTTTACCTTCCATTACACATGTAATGAGTTATGTTGTGTGTCGGTGGAGATCCCTAGATTCCCTTTGTTCAAACAATTATTCTTCCATTGGAGTTGCTAGAAAAGACTCCCTAAGAGTCTTATTTTTATATTTTTCTTGTCTCGTTGTTTCACAAAAAGAAAATTAAATTATAGCCATAAAAAAATATGATACCAATTGATATGGAATATGCATCATAATTGTTGGTTGTGGAGCCTAATCTTCCAGATCCAGATATATTATTCAGTTGTGATTGTAACCCAGGAGTACTGTACACTCATTCCCCCTGCCTTGGGGTTCGGGGGAAACGCCCCTGAGACACGAGGGTTCGGGAGCAGCGCCCCCAAGAAATGGGGGTTCAAGGGCGGAGCCCCCGAGAAATTTTTTTGGGATGTGTGTTGGCCAACAATATTGCGGACCCATGGTATTGGGTTAACCCTAGAATTTTCCCATTGTATTTCCCCTATAAAAGAAAGCATTGTAAAACGACTGAGTATGGTATTGTATTGTATTGGAAGAGAGACTGTGAGAGCATGAAGAGGAAGTGCAGCGGTTTTGCTGCAGGGTGTATCCATTCATCTTTCTGGACTGTAATAAAAGGACTGCAAATTTCTTTGTGGACGTAGCCCATCGTTTGGGTGAACCACGTTATATCTGTGTCTCTTTGTAATGTTTTAATGTGTTTTGCATCTTGTTTATTGATTTAACTGTATATCTATTATTGCTTTGCGGTCCTATTTTATAATTGGTATCAGAGCCAAAAGGTCTATTTGGTTGATAAACTCATAGGAAAGAAACGTTCCTGGTTCAAGTGGGAGCAATGGCAGAAGAAGGAAAGTTTAGGGTCGAGAAATTTAACGGCCAAAACTATCAGTTATGGAAGATGCAAATGGAGGACTATCTGTACCAGAAGGATCTGTAAATTCCATTGGGCAGAAAAGCAAAGCAGCTGGCGGCTATGAAGGATGAAGAATGGGAGGTTCTTGACAGAAAGGCACTGGGAACAATACGACTGTTCCTGGATTCGTCGGTGGCCTTCAATATTTCGAAAGAAAAAACAACAGAGGGTGTGATTAGCGCATTGAATAAGCTCTATGAAAAACCCTCAGCTTCTAACAAGGTATTTTAATGAAGCGTTTATTTAATATGAAGATGTCAGAAGGTGGATGATCCATATTTATGTAGGAACGCAACAGAATACACAAATAACCATAAAAACAAATATGCAGCAGAAATAACACTTCATTTTATTAATCAATAACTGAAACTTGTTTACATACAGAATGGAAATAAACTAGCTAGAGTGCTGGTAGCTTATCTCTGAGAAGTGATGTGGCGGCTACATGCCTATGAACTCTGTGTTACAATGAGGCTCGAAGGCCTATATATTATTAAGAAACAATGGAAACCCTACACATCCAAAAACCTAACCCTAGGAGGTGAAACGCCTTAATGTGGGCCCCGTTGGGTAACTAGGTACATCAATTTCGCGGGGTCGTAACTTTAGCATACTACCTCTGTTTGACACGCATGATACATCGTTAGAAAGATATGTTTAAGGACTACATGCGTAAATAACAAATATTAGGTTCGAAACATACTCATATTTTCCCGACCATTCGATGCCCAAAAAACGTCGTTTAGGGCCTCAAAACGGCTCCAGAAGTTTAGGACCCAAAAAATTGCCAAAAATAGTAAATTATGCTACAATTAAGGAAACTGGAAAACTGAAAGAAGCAATGGTGGGGGTCCAAGAGGCATAGGTGGGTGGCCACCAATATCCTCCTGGATCAGTGGATCTGTTTCTGACCATTTAAATGAGTTTAATACACTTAGCAGTTAGTTAAGTTCTGTAAAAGTGAACTTTGATGATGAGGTTAGGGCTCTTCTAATCTTGTGCTCATTTCCAGAAAGCTGGAATAGCTTGGTCATGGTTGTAAGTAACTCTGTCCCTAGTTCAAACACTCTTAAGTTTGATGATGTTGTTGGTGTTATTCTTAGCGAGGAAATGCAAAGAAAAAGAACAGGTGAGACATCAAGTAATGCTTTGACCATGGAGAGCAGAGGGAGACAAAACGAGAGAGCAAGGAGCCCAAGAAATCGCGACAAGTATAAAAAGGGAAGATCCAAGTCCATATTCGAAAAAATAGAGTGCTAGAACTGTAGTAAGAAAGGACACCTGAAGAAAGACTATAGAGCACCAAAGAAGAAAGGTGAGAGGCAACAAGAGACTACCCAGGAAGCAAATGTAGCAGGTGATGTGTTACAAGATGCTTTGATTCTTGCATTAGATAATACTAGTGATTACTTGGTAGTAGATTTAGGGGCTTCATGTCATGCTACACCCCATAGGAAATTCTTTCATGATTATGTTCAAGGTGATTTTGGGCATGTGTTATTGGGGGATGATGAACATGTAAAATTGTTGGAAAGGGTAAGGTACAGATTAAGTTAAATAATGGAAATGACTGGCTACTAAAGGATGTAAGGCACATTCCTGCTATGAAAAGAAATCTGATCTCAACAGGGAAGTTGGGAGATAGCGGTTGTTTGTCTACATTTGGAGAAACGTGGTGGAAGATCACTAAAAGATCACTGGTAATAGCAAAAGGAGATAGGGTAGGTACGTTATATTTATGTCTTCATAACACTGATTATTCTATCTCTGTAGCTTCCATATAAATAGGTGCGACGATGTGGCATCATAGGCTTGGCCACATGAGTGAGAAGGGGATGCAGATTCTCCACTCAAGGAAACTGCTTCCAGATTTGAAGCAGGTAAGTTTGGAATTCTGAGAACTGTTTTTATGGAAAACAGAAGAGAGTTAGATTTCTCAGGGTTGGGAAACAAAAGAAGAGTGAAAAGTTAGAGCTTGTTCATATAGATGTATGGGGACCAGCTCAGGTACAATCTCTTGGTGGCTCTCGTTATTATGTTA
This sequence comes from Pseudotsuga menziesii, assembly GCA_001517045.1. NCBI lineage: Eukaryota > Viridiplantae > Streptophyta > Pinopsida > Pinales > Pinaceae > Pseudotsuga > Pseudotsuga menziesii. The sequence goes on along the minus strand of LPNX010064847.1, from coordinate 1,093,951 downwards.
CTTTTATTGATGATGCAACTAGAAAAACTTGGGTTTATTGCATTAGACAAAAATATGATGTGTTTGATACTTTTAAGAAGTGTTTCGAAAGCTTTGGCTAAGAATGAGACAGGAAAAAGGTTGAAATGTCTCAGATCTGATAATGGAGGCGAGTATTGCAGCAAGGAGTTTGACAGTTACTGTTCACACAATGGGATTCACAAAGAAAAGATAGTCCCTGGAACACCACACAAAAATGGTGTGTCAGAAAGGATGAACAGAATGATCATGGAGCATGCAAGGTGCATGAGATTGCATGCAGGATTGCCCTTACAGTTTTGGGCTGATGCTGTAAACACTGTTGTTTATTTAATAAACAGAGGGCCTTCAAACACTTTGGATGGTGGCATTCCAAAGGAGGCATGGACAGGTAAACAGGTAAAATACTCATTTCTGAGAACTTTTGGTTGTGAAGCATTTGTCCATATTGATAAAGATGATAGAACAAAGCTTGAGGTTAATTCCAAGAAATGTACCTTTATTGGATACGGGGTTGATGATTTTGGTTATCGCTTATGGGATCTTAAAAATCGTAAAATAATTAGGAGTAGAGATATAGTGTTCAATGAAAAGGTCATGTACAAAGATCAATTGCAGGGAAAGAAAGAATAAAAAGAAAACATAGAGTACACAGTGCTTGATGAAATCAAAGAAAATGAAGTTCCAAAGGCACCAGAAAATCAAGAGCAACAGCAGGTACCTGAAACTCCTGAACGATTCTCTCCTTCACTGTATTATTTATTGATGACTGGTTATGGTGAACCGAAATGTTTTGAAGAAGCAATTAGGTAGAAACTAGAAAGAAGTGGGAGCAAGGCATGGATGAGGAGATGGACTCATTGGTAAGAAACCAGAGTTGGGATCTGGTTAAGTTGCCTACAGAAAAAAGGGCATTGCAAAATAAATGGGTTTACAGGTTGAAGGAAGAAGATGGAGGAAAGAAGTGGTACAAGGCTAGACTTGTTGTAAAGGGGTTTGCACAAAAGAAAGGTATAGAATTTGATGAAATATTTTCTCCTGTTGTTAAAATGACTTCAATTAGAACTATTTTAAGTCTAGTGGCGGTAGAAGATTTGCATCTTGAACAGTTAGATGTAAAAACAGCCTTTCTCCATGGGAATTTGGAGGAAGAGATTTATATGTAGCAACCACAAGGGTATGAGGTCAAAGGGAAGGAGAATTTGGTTTGCAGGCTGAAGAAGAGCTTGTTTGGCCTGAAGCAAGCTCCAAGGCAATGGTATTTAAAATTTGATAAGTTTATGACAAAACAAGGTTATGATAGATGTCATTCTGACCACTGTGTTTATTTCAAGAGGCTAGACAACAGAAGATATATTATCTTGTTATTGTATGTGGATGACATGCTTGTTGCAGGGTCTAACATGCAGGATATAAATGTGCTCAAAAGAAAACTAGCTAAATCATTTACGATGAAGGATTTGGGTGCTGCAAAGCAAATCCTTGGTATGAGAATAACAAGAGACAAGAAAAATTGCAAATTGACATTTTCTCAAGGTGAGTACATAGAAAAGGTGTTGCTAAGGTTTAGAATGTAGAATGCAAAACCAGTCAGTACACCTTTGGCGAGCCATTTCAAACTAAGCAAGGATATGTATCCAGAGACACAGGAAGAGATAGATTACATGTCCAAGATTCCCTATTCATCAGCGGTTGGAAGCTTGATGTATGCCATGGTGTGCACAAGACCAGATATTGCACATGCAGTGGGACTTGTGAGCAGGTATATGAATAATCTAGGTAAAGAGCATTGGAAAGCAGTACAATGGATTCTCAGGTATTTGAGAGGTACCACTTCTCATGCATTACGTTTTGGAGGTTCAGACACTGTTCTACAGGGATATGTTGATGCAGATATGGATGGTGATAAAGACAGTAGGAGGAGCACCACAGGGTATGTGTTTACTGTAGGTGGAATAGCAGTAAGTTGGATTTCAAAACTGCAACAGGTTGTTGCACTTTCAATAATGGAAGCAGAGTATGTTGCTGCTATAGAGGCTAGTAAGGAGATGATTTGGTTGCAGAGGTTCATGGAAGAATTGCGTAAGAAGCAGGAGAATAGTAGGTTGTACAGTGATAGCCAGAGTGCCATTCATCTTGCAAAGAAATCAGCCTTTCATTCAAGGACTAAACATATACAACTCAAGTACCACTTCATAAGATTTGTTCTAGATGAAGAACTGTTAAAACTAGAAAAGATACACACTAGCCAGAATTCTGTAGACATGTTGACAAAGGGAGTAACCAGAGAGAAAATGAGTTCCTGCTCGGTTTCTGTTGGACTTCACACATGAAGGTGAAAATAAGAAATTTTCCAAGTCTAAGGTCCAGAGCATAGTCCAGCAAGTGCAGTAGCAGTGGAGTTGCTATGATCAGTCTCCAAGTGGGAGATTGTTGGTTGTGGAGCCTAATCTTCCAGATCCAGATATATTATTCAAATGTGATTGTAACCCAGGAGTACTGTACACTCATTCCCCCTGCCTTAGGGTTCGGGGGCAAGGCCCCCGAGACACGGGGGTAGTGCCCCCGAGATACGAGGGTTTGGGGGCAGTGCCCCCGAGAAGCAGGGGTTCGGGGGCGGAGCCCCTGAGAAATTTTTGTGGGATGTGTGTTGGCCAATAGTATTGCGGACCCATGGTATTGGGTTAACCCTAGAATTTTCCCATTGTATTTTCCCTATAAAAGAAATCATTGTAAAACGACTGAGTATGGTATTGTATTGTATTGGAAGAGAGACTGTGAGAACGTGAAGAGGAAGTGCAGCGATTTTGTTGCAAGGTGTATCCCTTCATCTTTATGGACTGTAATAAAGTACTGGCAATTTCTTTGTGGGCGTAGCCCATCGTTTGGGTGAACCACGTTATATTTGTGTCTCTCTGTAATGTTTTAATGTGTTTTGCATATTGTTTATTGATTTAACTGTATATCTGTTATTGCTCTGCGGTCTTGTTTTATAACAATAATAACTCAAGAAACATAAAAATTATATTTTCATTGTATATATATATATATATATATATATATATATATATATTATAAAATCATATTCTTTCTATATATATACATAATAATAACATCATTTTCAATCCTTTCTATATATTTGATTATGGCTTGCATTACTTCAACAAACTTTGCAATCCTTGTAAATGGTTCCACCACTGCCTTTTTCAAAGGTTGTAGGGGCTTGAGAGAGGGGTTCCCCCTATCTCCCATTCGTTTCCTTTTCGTAATTGAAGGACTTAGCAAACTTATTAGTGAAGCCAAGATGGAAAGGGAAATTCAGGTATTAAAGTCTCCCCTCATCATTTCATCACTCATCTTTTGTTTGTTGATGACGTACTACTTTTTGGGAATGGCACTATTGTTGAATGGGGGATTTATTTGAGTATTACTTATCCTTTTCTGTGATGCCACTGGGATGGTAGTTAGTGCTCATAAATCTACCTTTTTGCAAAGTAATATAGGATATCAGTCATCAGGTTATTAATATCTTTCCCTTTCATATTGAATGCATTGATGTGGGTTTTAAATATATGGGTTATTATTTAAATCCTAACTGTTGAAAAAAGGAATATTGGACTTGGCTACTTCGGAAAGTTGAAATAAGGATAACTAGACTTTCAAGTGGCACTCCTTAGGTGGTAAATTCATATTGGTGAAATCGGTGCTTGAAAGTACTCCAGTGCATTGGTTATCTCTTGCTAAGATCCATGTTTCTATTATTCAAGGTATTTGTAAAAGAATGATGCATTCCTTGTGGGATGAAAATTCTACAGGAAACAAATTTCATCTGGCCAACTAGGAAAGTATCTCTATACCAAAAAAAACTAGGGGGTTGGGGCCTAAAAAACTTGGACTGGTTCATCTCTGCACTCAACCTTCAGATTTTATGGAGAGGACTTTTTGGTGATGGTCTCTGGATTGAGGTGCTAAAACATAAATACCTGAAGAAAAGATCTATTGTTGAATGGATTAAAAAAACCTATTAAAACTCTCCAATGGATCCATTGTTTAGAGGGGTTTGATCATATCATACCCTAGGATGGGAAAGAGGATCTCTTGGAAGGTTGGAAATGGTCTTTAACTATGTATTGGAAATGACCCATTTGTGGTTGGCAAAGGCATCTACATATTTTTTGAACAATTGTTGGTGCATTTACAAGAGTTAAATTCTAAGTTTCTTGCTCAAGCCAGAAGAACTGGTTGTTCTAACTCCTCTTATTCCTATTGGTTACTAGGAAATGATTTGGGTATGTCTGGTACAATTGTTGATGAATGGAATAATTTCATTATGGGTTTGAATCAAGCTGGCATTGGACTAAAAGACAACTTATATGATGCCTTAGTATGGGATTGGAATGGGGGGATAATGGTACGATTATTGCTAGGCTAGCTTACAATACTATTTTTTAGGGATCAATGGTGGAGGTACAAAAATGGTGGTCAAAACCCTATAGGAAATGGCATAATCCTCTCAAATTAAAATGATTTTTGTGGTTATGTCTTGAAAACAAAATTATAACTTGGAAAATATTCTTAAAAGAGGATTTGTAAGTCCCTAAATTTGTTGTTTATGCAGACTTGAAAATGAGACAATATCACACCTCTTTATCGACTGCTCCTTCAAGAATGTCTAGCAAGAAGTCTGTAGACTCCTGTATTTTTATGGTACTTGGGAGGCTTCCTCCTTTTAGAGTTGTGAGGAAGGTTGTTCAAAAAGGATGAACATTAAATTTAAAGAACTTGCTCTTTCTGTTATCTGGGGCATATGGAAAGCTAGGAACTTGACCATATTTGAAGATACTAAACCTTCTATCTTCAGTGTCAGTTCCAAGATTGTTAGTTTCTTTCTTGAGTTCTACAAGAAAAAGAAACTCAAAGTTGCTACAATCCTTATAAGGCCTGAATTTGAAGATGACATTTCTATTGGTTTGATGGTGCAAAATCCTCTGATCTTTGTGGTGATGGAGTGCTAATAAAAATAAATAATAATCATCTTTACCATCTTTGGATGGGATGTGTCGCGAGGACTAATACAAAAGTAGAACTACTTACACACTGGGGCCTCTTATGGTTTGCAAATCTTAAAGGTATTGATGAGTTGCAAGTGGCTATTGATTCGAGAGTGATTATTGATTGGGCTACGGAAAATTCAAAGCTTCAAGTATTTAATCTAGAACAATGGAACAACAGGATCTTGGATTTGAAAAACAGTTATTTCTTCTCTTTCACACATATCTTCCGACAATTCAATAAGTTGCTGACACTTAAAAGGGTTGTGAGACAAATAGATAACATCATTCATTTTGCAGCAATATTGGGAAACTCCACAATTTTTACAGGGACTAAATACTTCTTTCAAGTTTGATTAGATTCTATATCTCTAAGATAGAATTTTGTACTTTTTGAGCAAAAATCTTGTTATGAAGTTATTTCTTTGGTCCAAAAAAACACTTAAAAATAACTATTTTAATTGCTTAAAAACATATAAATAATTGTAATCTTTATTTCTCTCTAGATAAATATCAAATTAACAACTTTTCTTAAAAAAAAAATAAAAAATCACTCTTCTCATACCCTCAAATCTCTTTATATATTCTTTACTATCCTCAACACTCTTATACCTACCTCTCTAACATAAAAAAACATAAAAATACAGCACACTGAGGATCAAAATAGGTGAAGTGATACTTCTTCGTCTATCGGCATACCAAATATTACTTCCCAAAGGCTTGCAAAAAAGCCTTGAAAAAAAAAAGTAGGAATAATCTTTTAAAAAAATTAAAAAGCAAAGGATCCCTCCCCCACTATTAGCATTTTGCCACATCAGCCTTTATTGCCATGATTCGTCATGTCTCTCTCCTGTTCCCAGGAAGCAACCAAGAAGTTGCCAAGCTCTCACTACACCACATATGTACTAAAGCCATGGACACGTGGCACTTGCATGGCCAAAAAAAGCAAAAGTACTTTAACTCACCGACTACACGTAGTTGATAAGCATATTTATTTTTGCAAGTGGTAAGAAAAAAAGTTATAAAAACATATATTCTCCTACTGGAATGTCCTCACGCAAGCTATATAATGACCTGGGTTTCGCACTTATTTTTACAATAGCGACTCCATTCCCTACTGTATTTGTGAAATATTATTTATCTGTATTTTGCCAATTCTATCATCTGTGAGAATGCCTTCCAAAGGCACGAGCACCGGGAGATTTTCGTTCCGTCGAAAGCCCGCCACCGCGAAAGCGCCCCCCCCTGTGCAGTCTCCTCCACCACTCAACAATTCCTCCGCCGCGCAATTGAAGGCTCCCGCCCTGCCCAGCCGCCGCGAGCTCGAGGACGTCTTCCGCAAGTTCGACAACAACGGCGATGGGAAAATATCAAAGTCGGAGCTGAGCTCCGTGATGGCAGCCCTGGAGAGCAGGGCCACGGACGACGAGATTGACCGCATGATGAAGGAGGCGGACACCGATAAAGATGGGTTCATCAGCCTCAACGAATTCGTGGACGCCAACACCAAGGACGTCAACGCCGCCCGTATGATGCAAGACTTGGAGAGCGCGTTCAAGATGTACGATCTGGACAACGATGGGAGCATCTCTGTGGAGGAGCTCTATCGTGTGCTCAAGAACCTGGGAGAAGTGAACACCATCCAGGAGTGCCAGCAGATGGTCAAGAACGTGGGCTCCAACAATCGTGGCTCTATTACGTTTGACGATTTCAAGACCATGATGACGGTCCGTCGTCTTTATTAACTCACGCTCTTCAATAACATAAATATCTAGCAATTGCCACGCTCATAATGTGGCAATAATATGCCTATGCAATAATAAGTCTATAAGTCTATATGGTTGCAATAATAATAGGCTGATAAGGTGATAAGGTGGTTGTTAGAGGGTAAAAGAAGGTAGAAAATGAAAGATTAAATTGAGGTAGTGTATGATCATTTAAACTTTTATATTGCATGCAGCAATGATTAAACGAATGTAGTGTTCCTAGTGTGTAGGTAATGTTGTTTATTATTATTATTTATATGGGGATGACATATTTCTATATAAATATTAAGAAAAGAGGATAGAGAATACTCTCAATCACAATATATAACAAGTTTACTGAACTTAACGCGTTTACAAAATAGCAAGTAGGGTTTTCCAACTAACATCACATTACCATTTGGCATGGGATGGCATAACATATTTTAGACATGTCTTGTTGCTTTTCAAAAAGAGAGCAATGCCAAATGGGTTGCACAACGAACATCACATCATAGTTTGGCACGGTATGGCAAAATATAATATCATCAAGAAAAGACTCCAATGTGTTGTTATAGTTGATGCATGAACAACTATGAAAAGGAAAAAGATGTTTGATACGAATAAAAGTACATAATGAACAATAATAATCCTGTGTAGGATTCAGCAGAAAAATAGGGTGTTGCAAACATATCGGGCCATCATAGGGAGCTCAAGTACATGAACATTGTATCCTTGTTCTCTGAAATGGCATTGGCCCTTTCCCTTTTCCAGAGTGCAAAGTTGTTTCTGAATTCTCTGCTTTGAGAAATTGTTGCATCTGGCTTGCAAATAGATATGCATAGTTGATTGGAGCAACTGCGGAAGAAACACAAAATGATCAAATCAAACATATATGACAAAAGACATTTCAAATATGAATATAACAATCATGGTCTTTAATAAGATTAACATATTAAGGAATTGCATTTTTTCTTTGATACCTGGAGAGAAAGAAATCATATCAATCATATCAGAATTAAATAAAACATCAAAAGAAGAAATGCAATACGAAATGCTTTAACATAGTCTGTTTTTGGAATTAAATAATTTGATTTTACAAAAAAATCAAGAAATTACTCTCATAATGAAAAAAATGAATTAACATAAACCCTATTGCATAGACATATATATGCATATACAAGCTCAATATAGGCATGTTACTGAATGCAAAAACATGCTCCCACAAACTGAATAAAAACAACCTGCTACAACTGAACTGGAATAACGTATGCATCTAAAAAAAAGTACAATGAACTTATAGATATTCTATACAGTTCAAAAAATAAATTTTATTTGGCAAATCACATTTATTCATAGCTTGGGTTTGCTAGCTTTTATTAGAACTTGTTGATTTTTACCTATATTAGCTATTAAGCGATAGTAAATTACGTCATATCACCACCCATACCCGTCATGTTGTACTTCAATTATTTGAACTCCAACTTTGTCTTTCACTCCAAGAATTTATTGCAATTGTTGATAGAGAGGAAAACTAAAAATCGAGGATTGTTCCACATGAATCCATGCATTGGGATGTGTGTATATGTTTTTCATGTAGATGAGTTGTTGCGGTTTTAATTGCAGGAGAAAAATCTATTGGAAACAACAATTATGAATAGTTTGTACAATTATACTCTGAAATTGAAACTAAACATATAACAATTTTCAAAGCCGCAATAAATCCGTTGTCAACTATCTCCAAGATAATTTATTTTTGTTTTAAGATCAATAAAGGGATTTTATAAATTAATGGATTAGAATGTAACGACTTGATTTAAGAATTTCAAGGATAAAATTTCCCAGAAATTGTTTGAGTTTATAAGATTGCATTGAGGAATAAACGCAGATAGTAATTGTTGTTACAGAATCTCATGGAGCACGTTGTAGGATCCATGAGATTCTCATTTAAGGATTTAAAGGATAAAATTTCCCAGAAATTGTTTGAGTTTATAAGATTGCATTGAAGAATAAGCACAATTAGTAATTGTTGTTACAAAATCTCATGGAGCACGTTGTAGAATGCTCCATGTGTAAACGTGTGTGTTAAGTGGATGTTAATACGAGCACAATGTCTTGAGTGATTTATATAAATATATTTCTTATTGTTAAAACGCTTTAACATTTTGTAGTTTCTTGTAAGTTTGGAGGAGTTGTGGGTAGATGGATGTCAGTAGTTGAAGAGCATGTAGGGTTTGGTGCGGCTGAGAAAGCTTCAACAGTTAGATGTTGGGTGATGCATTGACTTGGAAGAGCTACCAAGTATGGAAACATTGGTCTCTTTGGAGCAGTTGGCGATTGTTGAATGTGTGAAGCTGAAGAAGATACAAGGCCTAGGTCATTGTACAAAGATTCAGTTCCTAAATGTATCTGGGTGCTCTGAGTTAGAAGAGCTACCATAGGGTTAGCTCATTGTACAAATCTTGGTTCCTAAATGTATATGGGTTCTATGAGTTAGAAGAGCTCCCCAAGTATGGAAACATTGGTATCTTTGGAGCATTTCATCCTTTTCCATGTCATTTCATTCATCTATTTTACTCCAAAGTAAAAAACAAGAAGCATTCCATAATAAACATGGCTCATTATAACTACTCTCTCGACCCAAACCTCTGATTACATGTTATAAGATAGCATTGAATACTTTATTCCCATTAGTATTAATAAGACAGGTGTTGTCCTTAAACCCTTTCAGTGATGCGAGGAAGCAACTATGCAGCTTCCCAACCACATGAAAATACTACCAAAAAGAAACCCAAGTCATCCCCTGTCCCAAAAGTTAATATAAGGGATAATCAACATTACAAATAGTCACATAAATATTATACCACTGCCCTACTGGCAACTCATTACTACTAGCTAGTTGCATACAATAGGAAGAGATGCTACATGCTGTTGATCTCAAACATAAATCATGAGCACTTGTAATCAACAGTCAATACAATGAAGCTATCAAGAATTGATCAGAATCCAACCAAAAAATCATAATTCAGATCCACACAACCTATAATGCAAACATCAAAATAATGTAGTCTAGTGTGCTTTGTCTCTGATGTTATCAATTCCTATCTCAAAGGCATCTGTTGCTTGAACTTCACACTGGATTCCATCAATCTCTCTCATGATCCTATCCCTGGAGCTTGCATAGAGCATCTTGTTTCAAAATGTGGAAGTATCAGGATACCTGTAAAAAATAAAGGGAAAACGCATTCACATAGTGAAAAAGACCATAAATGTAGCTCGAATATATAGGACAACAAAAAGATATATCATAAAAAATCATATGCATCCATGTCATGGTCGACACATTATTGCTTTCCAATTAATAGGCACAACAAGTAAATGCAAAAAGAACATCTACTCCTATCCCCACAACATTCCAATAAAAATATACCAAGAACGATATCTATGCCTTTAAGATTGTATCTCCTAGATAATTCAATAACAACCATTGCTTGCAATTCCATCGTATGACCCAACTTGCAGTTTTGTCATGGAGTTCCTTTAATTCCCTCATATCCATTGCCCATATGATCCACCAACATTGCCATAGGCCCATAAATAAAATAAAATATTTTTATTTAAAAGGTCAACTTGACAAAGTTGTACCCCTCCAAATGATGACCTGTACTTTTCTAAAATTGGAATTTTAATTCAAGTCATATTTTTTTTAGGGAAAAAAGTGTATTTTCATTAACTTAAAAAAATACATTCTTCAATGCCTAAGGGCAAGAGAATATCAAAAAGAGGTAACATTATGCAATCTACAAGAGTTTTTAGCTGGTGGACTGGAAAGTTCTAGAACAAAGCTAGAAACCAAAACTTCCAAGTAAAACTATGATCATAAATATGAAATGGGATAATATGCAAATTTATTGCAGTAGCCCCTTGAAATTATTCCAAATGTAGAAACCCTAGGTGTAAAATCAACCCTTTCTTTGACAAGGTATCAACCTATGAATTGAAAACCCTTCTAACATGTTGAACATAAAGTGATTCAAATATCCTGCATACCGCTTGTAATTGTTCCACTAAGTAGATCAATCCTACATGAGAGACCATAGCCAGACCTTGAAAACACGTAACCACCAGCTCCAAATCACTATCTGCATATTAAGAGAATACATCCTAAAATCCACTTTTAGGAGAAAGAAAAGACCTTTAAATCTTGTTGAGTTGTTCATCCCCAGTCCCAGACCGCCAACACCTTTGTAGTAATGTTGATTTTCCAGAAAAATAATGAATCCAAATCCACTTACCTTGTTCTGATCCTGACTGGCACCATTGAAATTGACCAAGGTCTTCCGTACTTAAAGATAGGGAGAAGAAGATCCCTAACAGGATGAAACTTGTTAACATGCTTATAAAAAGCAAATAATGCCATAGAGAGAGACACCACTTGAAAGATTGGAGTGAACTTATCCCTGAAAATAATGGGATTTTGCGCTAACCAGATACCACAAGAGATAAAATAGGAAGACAATTGAAGTATGACTAACACTTTAGTTTGAAATAATTTCTCAAAACAAATCTCCATCGAGAAACCTTCCCACTAAACATGACAAAGTGACAACCTGCCAACCTCCTTCCAAAATTCCTTGAAAAACTTACACAATACGAACAAATGATAAACCGATTCATCACAAAGTTACACATTAGACATCTCCTAGGACTATGCAAATTATAACTCTATAGTCTATCCCAGGTCAGGACACGATTATTGAGCATACACCAAAATTATAGAATTCCCTTCGGTGGTCCTCTAATCTTCTAGATAACCTTCCACCACCACTTGATTATGAGAACAACAGGAAATATCAACTCATACCCCAATTTCTCTGAATACAACCCACCCATATTATTATAACTCCATCGCGGATCATCCTCTTCCCTATAGAGTTGAATATGACTATTAACCAATGATTCCACAAATACATTACAATTATCCTTCCAATATGCCATCATCCCAAGATCCTTAGGCAACAACTAGTCTTGACGCCAAACATTAACAACACCTTATATGGAAATTCAATGAAGAGCTGCAAAACCCCTACTTTGAATATGTTCAATGAACCCATCTGGAAGTAGCTGCTCATTAGGTACACCCAACACAACATCATGCCCTAGCCTCACTGACCTCCCACTCCCCACCTTCCATGCCAGATATCTTCCCATGACAGGGAACACATTGAATATATACTTCCACTAATTAGAACAACCCCTAACCATCTCATCCCTTCAACATATCCAGTCCATAACTGACTCATGTGAAATCTATTTAGCTATCAGGATCCTCTGCCATAAACTTTCCATCTTCAAAATATTCCATAAATACTTAGCAACCAGATCTTTATTAAACAAAACAATATTCTTTATCCCCCAACCCCTGAAACATTTAGGGATACCAAAGCAATCCAACTAACAAGATGGAGAGACTACCATCCTTATCATTCCCTCACAGAAATTTAAAGCACGTCTTCCTTATATTATGTAGTTCCCCCACTTGAATCTTGGAAAGGAGGTTCCAATATACTGGAATAGACTCCAAAACATATTTAACTAATACCATCCTACCCCCCCCTAGATAACCACCGATTACACCATGAATTGATTCTTCCAACAATCTTGTCTTTAATCCAAATCTAATCCTTTTACCATAATTATTAGGCTTAACCATGAAGCCTAAATATGGGATCCCATCCTCCATAGTTTGAAAAACAAAAGGAAATTGACTAGTCCATATGATCCAGAAACGTCAGGATCTTTATAGTTAACCAAGCAAGAAAATAAAATGTGAACTGAGCCAAATGGTGAAGTAATGGGACGTAACAAGCTTTAAAGAGGACACTTCAACAGAGAATTGCAAACACAAAATTGAATACATGAAATTGATAATGGATTTCGGAAAATACCTACGTCTTGGGGTCCACCTTCAGTGGGGTTGATCAATTATTTCTCCAAATGCAAAGGTTATAATGAAATTGAGAATTTATAGAGTCAAGATTGTGCTTAAGAACAACAATTTGCCCAATGTGATACCTCAAGTGTTCATGTGCAATGTAGCATCCTCAAGCATGGGATCCATAAGCCATCCACAGTCTTAATGAAAGTCTAACCAATGCTTTCTCTATCTCTTTGTCTGATCTACTCGTTCTGCTTGTCCTCCCCCCTCATTCTCTCTTACTTGACCAACCATGTTTGCAACTGTTAAATAGAAGGAATTGTCTGGTAGATATCCATAGATAAAGTGCCAATCTTTGAACAAAATCAATCTCAATGCACAAGATGTCCCGAAAGATAAGAACCCATGCCAAAATCATGATTAAAATGGTTGGAAATGAGGATCAAATCCAACTATCCTCGTCCAAAAATCTCTGCAAAATCAGAAAATAAAATCCACAGTTGAAATCTCCAGATTTAATTGAAATCATTGATCATATATGTTGTCGATTAATATTGATAGTTGATCAGCAAAGTATCGATGTTTATTTCCATGCTATTGAATGCCCAATGTCGAAATGCAAGTATTTCAAGGTATATGTTGTTGACTTTGATTGGTCTACGTTGGAGGTCGGTAGTTGGTGATGCCGAATCTCTAGTATTAAGTCTCTAGTATTGGGTCAATATTTCTAAGGACGCATAGCTCAAAGCCATAGACTTTGATGCTTGAAAAAGAGACTCGTTTTTCTTGTAAGAGAGCCAATAAAACCAAAGTAAGCAAGCTAAATCTCATTAGATAGAAACATGGCTCAGGTAAGGTCTTTGTTTACTAACTTACTAAATCCTTTGCAAGGGATGTGTTAGCCGAAAGCCATAGGATTTAATGCTTGTCAGTATTTCTAAGGAATCATTCACAACATTTCTATTCAAACAAGGGTAGCCTCAAAACATAATCCAAATAGAAATGGTAGCTATAACAGCCCTTAAACAATGCAGTGGTGGTCACCTTCAGGTAATAACAGACCTCAAGTCAACATCAACAAACCTGGAAGCCTCTCTAGAAGGTCTTGGTGGTCACTTACAAGCCATATTAGAACTTAGAACAATACTGTCAACTCTCAACCAACATTGAACCTACTCATCATTAACAACAACAACAACAAAATAAACCTTTTCCCTCTGAAAACAGTTAAACAATGAACAACAGGGTTCACAATAGACTTACGAAATGGTACTAAGTCTTTTGCTTGGACATATTATAAAAATGATAATCTTATATAGGGTGCTAAAGGGACAAATGGAAAAAAGGACAGAAATGCTACTAAGGAGGAAAATTGAAATTACTTAGAAATGGTAGGATGTTGTCACTAAGCTATGCTAAGGAATCCAATAGTCTTCTTTAGGCCTCAAGGTTGTTCTTGTGGGAAGAGTGGTTAACCCTCAACAATATTTGAAGATATAATTACTAAATATTACAACATCAACTACAAAATACTTCAACAAAGTTGAATTCCATATTTAAGTAATGAGGATAGGTTCAAATAATTGAAGGAAAGATGTAGTAAATAATACTATAACAACAATTTCAGTATTCATAAATATTCATAAATATATCATAGGTTCTTACCTCAGTCTTGTCACAAAAAGAAATATTTATGTTCATAATTGGCACACAAAATAGACGAGATCAACAACAAGAAGTCCACCAGGTAGCACCTTTCATCAATGGAATTGACACAACAATATGAAGCAATTATTCTAAACTAGATTGATAGCAATGTGCATTTTTATATAGTAAGACTCCACTAGCAGACTACGCCAAAAAATTCTAGGTTCTTGCTTCCTACTGAGTGTTTAAATGCTAGAGATTTGATGAAGTTTTTGTGATGGCGTAGAAGGAAGACACCAGAGTCATCTTCAATTCTCGCACTATTCAAATATTCATCATTAAATTACACATCTTCACTCATTTAGATGAAAAAGAAATTTTTGTCATATCACCCTCTTGCCATGGCATTTTCCCTTCTCCACAATCAATTTTATAGTCTTAGCCACATGAAACAAGATTGTCAAGGCATATCACGCCTATGGTATAGTCACAGTGGAAAGAAGAATATGTTGCTCATATACTATTAGTTGAAGATATTCCTAACTAACATGTCAAAAAGTCGAGTCCTCAACATCATTATACATAATCCACAAAGATCCTCCCTTTGTTTTAGTTTTTTTATAAGAAGAGTTTAGGAAAATTTGAAATTCATTGCTTCCTTGTTGCTCAAATTCTTTCACTAAAGGAAGACTTGTCGAATTAGGTTAAAAAATTAGCTAACTCAACAAATGTCGTGAGCAAAATTAGGATCCATTGTGCCATACAAAAAGTCTACCAAAAGAAACGGTAACGAAAATTACAAAAATAAAGAACTATATTATATGATAAATATGAAACTATGTTTTGGATATATATATATAACACTTTTAATAACAAATCAACCATCCAATTTGCCACTGTATTGCAAAGGTATTTAATTTAATGAGAGTGGGGAAAACAACAGAATCAAATAAAAATATCCCTTACCTGAAATAGTGCAGTAGTGCTCTCGAGCATTTGTAGGCCTCTCCCTATTACAATAAAGATTAAAAACACATGGAAAAAGAGACAAGAATGAGCACCGTACCAACTTAGTCTCGTGATCGAGATTAACTAGATGCTTCATCAATAAAAAAAATTATCAGGAACTTCCTACGAAACAATAATTAAAAAAGGCAAAGAAAACTAAAGAGGAAGCACAAATTAGAACCCAACAATAACAACAACATGGGGTTTGTTTGCTTCCATTCCATGAGCTAAGGTCTCATATAATTCCAACAATAGCTTGAAAAACCTTCAAATCAAAACCAGATCTATGACAAAGTCCCATACATTTAACAGGGACAATCCACCCCAGGCAATCCCCAATACCCTAATATCACGTGGTGTTTTTCAATGCCCTGCATGGACTTGTTCATCGTTTTCAACAGATTCTTGTTGTTGCTGCAATGGATTTTGACAGATAATGAGATGCATGGGGGTAAAAATTCTAGTTTCCCCACCACTAGTGGGATAATCTGCAGTTTGAACAACATTTCATGCACATCCACAACACCCTAAGGAGCGATTCCCAAGAAAGACAAGAGAGCAATCAAAATGTGGTTTTGTAATAAGAAATCCTACCCATCTTCATCCTCTTGTATCGGGGTTGAGCTGGCGGAAGCGTCAAGTCCTCCTCCAAGACCTCAAAGTCGACGTTGTTTGCAATGTCGATAATCTACTTGTAAGTCTGAATCCCGGGAAACACATCAACATGTTCAATACTGTGAATGATCTAGACGTGTTCAATAAACAACCATTGAACTGTGATTACATTGGCAATCACAATATCGTCCCCAATTCTCCCCCTCATATGACCATGGTTTTGTAAGAATGGATAAGCCCTAAACATGAACAATCAAAAGCAAATAAGACTTGTGAAGAAAACCCTAACTCAACAAAGTTAAAACCCTAACACTTAAGTCCTAAAATTCTAAAACATAGCCCAAAAACTTGCAACTGGAATCACTCACGAACTACACCCAACTTAAAAGACTATTATATTCCCTTAATTCATCATTTCGGTAATATATATGACCCCAAACAATTACTATCTTCCTAGAACATCCTTGAAACATCCAAATTCACCTAGCATTGAAACAACAATTAATGAGATAATACTATTGGATCCTTTTACAACTTCAAGGGGATATATTTTGATTTCAAAACCTATAATGTTAGCCTCTCATCAACAACAGTCAACTACAAGACATCCAATAAGTCAATCTCGAGGATGTGTTCTGCAAGTTCGGCAGCAACGACGATCGGAAAATATCGAAGTCGGAGCTGAGCTCCGTGATGGTAGCCCTGGAGCGCGGGGCCACGGACGACGAGATTGACCGCATGATGAAGGAGGTAGACACCGATAAATACAGGTTCATCAGCCTCAACGAATTCGTGGACGCCAACACCAAGGACGTCAACGCCACCCGTATGATGCAAGACTTGGAGAGCGCGTTCAAGATGTGCGATCTCGACAACGATGAGAGCATCTCTGTGGAAGAGCTTTATCGTGTGCTGAAGAACCTAGGAGAAGTGAGCACCTACCAGGAGTGCCAACAAATGGTCAAGAACGTCGGTTCCAACAATCGTGGCTCTATCACGTTTGACGATTTCAAAACCATGATGACGGTTCGTCGTCTTTATTAATTCACGCTCTTCAATTAAATAAATAATTAATAATTAATCAACCCCGAATGTTTCTAATTTACATGGAGTCCATAGAGTGTTTTATTAACTTATTACAATGTAAATTATATACTTAGCTTCTTACAAGTCTAAATACAAGTGACACCTTAAAGTGTTTTATTATCTTATTACAATCTAAATATAATTAGAATTAGCTTATTACAGTCTAAATACAATTGACTCCTACATAGGAATCAAGAACATATATATAATGGCCAATTGTGAATTTATTGTTGTTTTATGGTCTCTTTTTATATCTTTATATTTAATTACATGTTTTATATTTTTAAATATTTCATGAGAATAAGTTCTGATTTTCTTTGTTGTCCAAAGTTTTGATATTTTTTTTTGTCAGAAATAGAAATCATAATCATATTTAATGGATTAAAATATCTTTTAATATTTAATCCAAATAAGTTCTAATTATGAAATTTTATTTTTTAATAAATATAATTGAATTCAATGGTTCAAGGTCTCCCTTCTTCAAGGCTTCTAGAGGGATTCATGAGGGTTGTCCACTTTCACCATATTTGTTATTATTGGTGGTTGAAGGTTTGAGATGATCGATCATTATGATTATAATCACCATAACATTAGGGGTGTTTCTTTCAATGGAAAGGTATACCTAACCCACGTTATGTTCGTGGATGATATTTTTTTGTTTTGTAACCATGCTGACGCGGAATTTAGGATATTGAGATCAGTGTTGGATGGCTTCTGTAAGGAAACTAGTATGGAGATTAGTGTTGAGAAATCGACTCTGTATATTCTTCTTAGATTTGAGGAGTCACATGCCTTTTGGTGATCCAGGAGGATCTCCCATTTGATCGATTTTCATCTTCTTCAATTTTCTTAATGGAAGGTTGCAGTTGCATAGTGCTCACCGAGAGCTTTCTAATGATACCAATTTTCTCAAATTTGGACTTCAAATAACTAAGTTAAAACACTTTGAAGTTTTGGCATTGGAGTAGTCAAGCATAGAGAGTCAACGTGGTTTGGTTGGAATTTTGTTGGCAACGTCGACTACGGACCCCCGAAATTGAATAGTCGAGAGTGGAAAGTCGGCAGGTTTACGCGGCACTGTTGTGTTGTTTGGGTCGACTATCGACTCCCAAATAGTGGAATAGTGGAGAATTCGGGAGTCAAGGATCAACAAAATTTTGGTTGCGAATTTGGAATCACCGACTACCGACCTCCGAAATTGACCAGTCAGATTCGACGACATATTAGTTGACAACCTTGCAGTTTAAGAGTAGAAAGTCAGAAGCAAGGAAATCAGCATCGAGACGTTGCAGATCAATTTTGGTTGCAGATTCAGCATCACCGACTACCGACCTTCGAAATTGATCAATCAGATTCGACAACATATAAGTTGACAGCCTTGCAGTTTGGGAGTGAAAAGTCAGAAGCAAGGAAATTAACATTGGGACGTTGCAGATCGACGATCTAGATTGATCGATGGTTTATTTGATCAAATGTTCCAATTTAAAATGGAGATTTCGACTATGGATTTTATTTTCCGGTTTTGCGGATATTTTTGGATGAGGATATTTGGATTTGATCTTCATTAAGTACTATTTTAAGCATGATCTGGGCATGGGTTCTTATACTTCAAGACATCTTGGGCATTGAGATTGATTTTATTCCAAGATTATCACTTTATCCATGGATATCTACCGGTTAATTCCTTGTATTTAATAGTTGCAGACATTGTTGGTCGAGGTAGAGAGATAGACGGGGGGAAAAGAAAAATGTGCAAATCAAATAGATAGATAGAGAAAGCATTGTTTAGAATTTCATTCAAAATGTGGATGGCTTGTGGATCCCATGCTTGAGGATGCTACGTTGCACATGAGTGCTTGAGGTATCACACTGGGTAAATTGTTGCTCTTAAGCACAGTCTTGTCTCTATAAATTCTCAATTTCATTGTAACCATTGAATTCGTAGAAATAATCAATTGGTCGCACTGAAGGTGGTCCTGGAGACATAGGCATTTTACGAACTTTGTTATCAATTTCTTGTCTTCAATTTTGTGGTTGCAATTCTTTTTTGAAGTGTTCTCCTTAAAGCTTGTTACATCCTGTTAATTCAACATTTGGCTCAATTAACATTTTGTTTTCTTGCTTGGTTAACTATAAAGATCCTGATGTTTCCAGATCAAGTGGTATCAAAGCTAGTGTTAACCCAAGAATTATGAGTTTGTGAATGCTAACTAGGGAGAATATTCACGCTGGTAAAGGAGAACTTGAGTTGTTTAATCCATAAATTGGATGTGTGTAGTGGTCCAAGGAAATGGAAAATGGAGACTATCAAGCAGATGACAAGAAGGCTTTTCGTAAAGATTTCTATTAAATGGTCGACAGGGTAGAGAAATTGTTTGCAGATTGTAAAAAAAGAGTGGATAAGAAGATAATGAAGCAGATAAAGACAACAGGGAGTACTTCTGGAAAAAAAGGTAATTGAGGGGATCATTCTCCTACTCCCCCTTCTCCATCATCATCGTCTTCTTCGAATAAAAATTATGCCATTAATTCATCCAATTCACATAAAAAAAACTTTGAGAAAATTAATGTGAACACCTTATTGTTGAAGCTTGACATCAAGTATAATTTACCTATGTTTAATGGAGAAAATGATGCTAAAAAATTGGATGGTTGGGTTAGGAAAATAGAAGTTTATTGTAGAATCCAGAAACTATTAGGAGATGAAGCCAAATTCAATTGGCCTCATTGCGACTTGGAGTCACTATTCTTGTATGGTGGGAGAGCAAAACTCAAGAGGTTTTTCTTACTAAAGGTAAGGTTATTTCCTCATGGTATGAGTTTGATTTAGCATTGAAAAAACACTTTTATCCACTTGGGTATATGCAGCAGGATATGATGAATTGGAAAATATTTAGACATGGAAAAGGACAGAGTGTTCAAGATTACACTCAAGAGATTATGAAAAGGGATTTAGTGTTGGGTATTCCTCTCTATACCCATGAAACCCTTCTTAAATATATAGGTGGTTTACATGGCTACTTAAGCCATACAATTTTTATGTTTAATCCTAACAATATAGATGAAGTATGCATATAGGCCACCCATATTGAATCTAAGGGAAATATTTTTGTTGATATCTATTCCAAGCATCCTACCAAACAAGTTAAAAGGAAATGGGAAAGGAAAGAGGACAACCACTATTAAGAAAGAAGGTGAGAAGGCCACATGTTCCCATTGAAAAAAGGGACATGATGTTTCGCAATGTTGGAAGTTACATATGGAACTCAAACCAAAGAAGTATGGTGGGTACAAGGATAAAGGTAAAGCAAAGAATTTTTCTATAGTGCTGCAAGATGTGGGACTTGAATCTGGTGATGAGTGCAAAGTCTCAGCTGTTGGAGTCCAAGGTAAGGATGAAGGTATATCTATTCTCATCAGTCAAGAACAAGTGAAAATGTATAGTCTTCTTTTGAATAAGTGGTAAAGAAACTAGGTTTAGCTACTATACCTCATGAAAAACCATATCCACTAAGATAGGTTACTAATGATGGATAATTGCAAGTAACCAAAAAGTGCATTTTAAAGTTTGCAATTTCTTATAAGTTTAAGGATGAGGTAGAGCTTGATGTAGTACCACTCGATAGATGTGATATTGTACTCGGTAGCCCTTATTTGTATGATCGTAAGGATATATTCTACAGGGAGAAGAATTGATATCATATTTTTAAGGATGTATTGAATATATTATACATGCACATTGAATGAAAACAAACCTGTCACTAATATCTGTAGGTCAAATGAAAAGGTTGGTGAAAGTTAGAAAGAATTTTGTGTTGATGATGATTAAGGTCAAAGAGAATAATGATGATATATCCAAAGCCTTTGCAGGGAGTGATCCAAAGCATAAATATGGAATGTTTAAAATAATTTCAGAATATGATGAAGTATTTGAGGAACCAATAGGATTACAACATGAAATACAATTGCAACAAGATGTACCAATTCCAAACATTGGCATGTGCCAGATGTCTGTGATGCAGAGTGAGGAGATCAAGGAGAAAAATCTGAATTTGGTTGGAAGAGGAATTATCAGACCCAACACTTCACCATGTGATTCGCCAATTGCATTGGTGCCAAAGAAAGATGGATCTTGGAGAATGTACATTGACTATCGAGCTTTGAATAAGATCATGATAAAGAATAGGTATCCACTTCCATCTATTGATGATCTGCTTGATCAATTAAAACACTCAATTTATTTTTCTAAGTTAGACTTGCATAGCAGTTACCACCAGGTTAGAATTTTTGAAGATGATATATGGAAGACTACTTTCAAGACAAAACATGGGTTGTACGAGTGGTTGGTTATGCCTTTTAGGCTATGTAATGCCCCAACTACTTTTATGAGAGTGATGAATGATGTATTCTGACCCTTCATTAATGATTTTTTCTTTATCTTCTTAGATGATATTATTGTTTTTAATCATACTTGGGAAGAGCATGTTGGTCATATGAAACACGTGCTTGATGTATTAAGGAGGGAATAATTATATGTAAAGATGGAAAAGTGTGAATTTGCTAAACTATATTTTGTTTACCTAGGCCATGCCATTAGTGGAGAGTAGCTCGGAGTACTAGACCCTTCCAAAGTTGAATTTATTGCAAATTGGCCAAGGCCAAAAACAATTACAAAGGTTAGGAGTTTTCTTGGTGCAATCCAATATTGGAGAAATTTCATAGTCGGGTTTTCCTCCATTGCCGCACCATTACATTCTTTCACAAGTGTGAAGCAACCTTTTTAGTGGGGAAGCAAGAAACAAAGAACCTTTGACGCTTTGAAGGAAAATATCAGCAGGACACCAGTTCTGGTGCTACCAGACTCCCAACAACCATTCGAAATTGATACAGATGCTTGTGTTTTTTCCATGGGATTTGTTCTATGTAGGGACACAAGCCTATTTGTTACCATTCTAAGACTTTTTCACCTACGGTAAGTAACTATCCTACCTATGATAAAAAAAAATTGTATGTGTTGGTACAAAGTGTTAAAAAATGGAAACACTATCTAATTGGAAAAATACAATTATTCACACTAATCATCATCCGTTACAATATTTGCACCAACAAACTAAGTTACAACAAAGAAAGCATTTTAAATGGGTGGGTTTTCTTCAACAATTCCATTTAATTGTTAAATATAAGAAGAGAACTCAGAATAAAATCACAAATCTATTGTCAAGGCCGCTACTAACAACCATTAACGTGTCTATCATTTTACAACAAAGTCCTTTTGTGCATGATAGTTATATTGAACGATATGCTAAGGATGACAATTTCAAAGATGTGTATGAATATTTATTATATGGCATCCAGACTGAAGTATTGAATTATCATGTTCATGATAAATTATTGTATCATCTTGGCAAAGTTTGTATTCCACAGAGTGAAATAATTCATGTAATCGAAGAAGCCCATACTTCTCTTATAAATGGTCACTTTAGGGTAGGAAAGATAGTAGCTCAGCTTCAAAGGTATTGTTATTGGCCTCAAATGAATGAGTCCACTTCCAAATATATAAAGGGGTTTATTCTTTGTGCTACAAGTAAGATCGAGAAAATGAAATTGGGTTTGTACACACCACTCTCTGTACCTTCTTGTCCTTAGAAAAGTGTTTCTATGGACATTATGGGAGGGTTACCTGTGTCTAGGAAAGGTCATGATTACTAGTACGCGGTTATGGATAGATTTAGTAAGATGTGCATTTTAATGCCTTGTAAAAATTAGGTCATGGCAGAGGTGATTGCTCAGTTATTCTTTCAGTTTGTATGGGTTCACTTTAGGTTTCCCACTTCCATTGTATATGATCGAGATTCCCATTTTCTTGGGAAATTTCAGTCAAATTTGTGGGAACTTATGGACACCAATTTGAAGAGGGGCACTTATTTCCATCCACAAACCAATATTCAAAAAGAAGTAATCAACGAGAAAGTGGTACATCTACTTCTGTGGAAAATGGATAGGTTGATGCTGACAAAGGATTTGAAGTCCATCCAACATATCTAGTTGATACACTAGGAAGTTCAAGAATAGTTGGAAAAGATCCAAGTAAAATAAAAGTCCATGCATGATGTTGTAATCTCACAGATCACATAAGGTTACCAATAATACATACTAAAACATACACAATTATAAACAGAGACAGAAGACAAGAACAGATTGGATAGAACAGAGTATTTTATTATAATGAGTTCATACAAAGCACAGAACTGAACTGAGTTCTTGTGTGGCTCAACAGCCTAATATATACAAGTTACAAACAGTTACAGAATAACTACCCGTCGGTTTGGTGAACCGACACGACTGTTAGTTAGCCGACTTAATTAACTAGTTTAGTCGGCCGACCGACTTAGTCGGTCCATCGACTTAGTCGGCTGACTAAGTCGGTCTTCGTTCAAGTCGACTTATTTCAACTTGCTCCTTCTACATCTCCCCCACGAACAAAATGTTTCTTCGTCCCGAAGAAACAGGGAGGTACAAAAAATGTTTGTTTTGTCGAACCCTGCAACGGCTACTGAGGTGGACTGTGCAGACGGATAGTCGGTCTTCGCTGGACACATACTTCGACTATTGCTGGTGCAGTGACGGCAAGCTGGTGCTGGAAATCTGTCCAGGTCTGCAAGGCCTTCTGGATGTCGATCGTCAGAGTAGTCAGATTTGAAAGTACCGACATCTTTCCTGCCATGGGCATTTCTGCAATGTGCTCCATGTTAGGACCCAACATCTGGTTCTGTTCTTCTACAACATTAAGGAGTCTTTGCATCTCTGGGCAGATGTTGTCGACCTTTTCTAAGTTTGGAAGGGCTTGCTGAACCCACTGATGAGCTTCTTAGTCGGTGTGCCTGTGATTTCTTGGACGAGTCCTTCCTTAATCCCAATTGGGACGGGGTCGCCTTTGTTCGACAGACCCGTAAGCGTCGAAATAACATCTCCGGTAATGTCAATCGGCTGGTCGAAATAGAATCGGCCATTGTGGTAACGACTGATAATAAATTTAACAGCTGCTTCCTTCGTCCCGCCGAAGCTGGCCATTAATGGTGCGTTAGGGTACTGGAGAATGCTGTTGTTCCGGACTTTCTCAGTGGCCTGTGTCATTTTACTTCCTTCATATGCCCAGTCTTGGATTTCGGCCCAGAGTTTCTGAAATGGACCCTCCTGGACTTTGGCAGTTTTGATGTTCTTCAGTATTTGGACCAAAGGTGTGTCCTCTGCCTGCAACTCCTTGGCCTTCGCCGCGGCTCGGGTGAGTTTGGGTGCCATGATTTTGGATTGGTCGGAATTTGAACAGGGTTCGTGGGTGCTGGTCGACGGAGGATGCGATTGCTCTGTGTGTAAGGGTTGTGGTGAATGAACTTTCGATGGTCCATTATTTATAGGCGTGGGAATGGTGGAGTGTCGAACTGGTTGTATTAATGGCGGACTTGACACTCCAACTGTAATACTCGAGTGCGATTTGGGGGATCTGGTTCGGTGCTCGAGGCCATTAATGTGTGATGGGACTCTCGAGGTCGACGGTCGGTGTCGGTGATGAAAATGGTCGGCATGCCTGGTCGATGAGGATGGTCGATGAAAATGATGTCGGTTGTCGAAGGGGTGAGTTGCTGTCATGCTGGGTGTTTTTGAGTGTATTGTTTTGTTTTTGGAATTTTTCTA
Organism: Pseudotsuga menziesii; assembly: GCA_001517045.1. NCBI lineage: Eukaryota > Viridiplantae > Streptophyta > Pinopsida > Pinales > Pinaceae > Pseudotsuga > Pseudotsuga menziesii. The sequence continues at coordinate 1,069,154 of LPNX010064847.1, read as the reverse complement.
ACTTTTTATAGGTTTTGGGTGACAGTTACGGTCGTTATATTTTTTTTTTTTGAATCAGTTTCTGTACCGTTTAAGTCGGGCTCCATTGACGAGCTTCCGAAATACTAGGCCCTGTAATGTTTTTAGTCGTACTGAACCATTGGGATGGATTTCTTCGACAACATAGGGTCCCATCCATTCTATGTGCAGTTTCTTTGGTTTTCCTTTTACTCGACTGTTGTAGAGTAGAGCAAGGTCTCCGACCGACAAGTTTTTGTTCTTAATGTTACGATCGTGCCAGGCTTTTTGCTGTTGTTTTTGGATTTTCTGGTGTTGAATAGCCATAACTCTATGTTCTTCCAGCTTACTGAGTTGGAACAAACGATCCTTTCTTGCATGCTCGACATCGATATGTAGTAGTTGAGCTACAATGGGTGCCTGCTGTCGGAAGTGTAGGGGGACGACTGCTTCTTGGCCATATACCAGTCGAAAGGGGGTTTGGTCGGTCGACCGTTTATACGCAGTCCTGTATGCCCATAAGACTGTAGGGATTTTCTCATCCCAGTCATCTTTTTCGGTATTGCATATTTTTGTTAACCCTTTTGTCAATGTTTTGTTGAAGGCTTCAATCGCACCATTCGACTGAGGGTGGTATGCTGTACTTCGACGGTGGTCGATGTGAAACTGGTCGGTTAAGTGTTTGATGGTTTTGTTGATGAAGTGTGATCCTTGGTCACTGATTAGGGTGAGGGGACATCCAAATCGAGTAATGATGTTTTCATAGATGAACCTAGCAGCTATCTCACTTGAACATGTTTCGACAGTTTCAGCTTCTGCCCATTTAGTAACATACTCTACTGCAGTGATGATATATCTTGCACCTGATCGCCGGGCTGGGACAGGGAATGGTCCTATGAAGTCTATGGCCCAAATTTCAAATGTGAGGCTAGGGTTTACAGAGATCAGGGGAATTTCCGTACTTGAAAGTGGTCGACCAAGTCGTTGGCATCTGTCACATTGACTAACAAAGGTTTTACAATCTCTGTGAAGTGTCAGCCACCATAATCCAGACTGTTGGATTTTCTTGGCAGTTGTGTCGGCTTGGAAGTGTCCTCCTGCAGGTCCATAATGAGCTTCGTACATGATTTGGTCTCGTTCGTGGTCGAGTACACATATTCTAAGGACATCGTCTAACCCCATTTTATATAGAAATCCATTGATGAGGCTGTATGGGGCAACCTTCATAGCTAGGATTTGCTTTTTCTTAGTGTTCAGACCTTCTGGTGCCTGACCCGTCTCTAAGAATTGTGCTATCTCTTCCAGTTCTTCTGGTACCGCTTCTATACGAAATAGGTGTGCGTCCGGCAAGTCGTCATCGACTCCGGTCAGTTCCTCTCCTGTGTTGATACGGGATAGGTGGTCGGGTCCAACATTGAGCTTTCCTGGTCGGACCACTACTTCAAACTCAAATTCTTGAAAAAGAAGTAGCCATCGACAAATTCTTCCGTGATGAAGGGGTTTATTAACAAGATATTTTAACGCTTGATGGTCGGTGTAAAATATGAAGGGGTTGGCTAACAGGTAATGTCGATATTTTTGAAGGGCAAAGACCATACCTAGGGCTTCTCTTTCAGTGGTCGAATAGTTCTTTTCAGCCTGATTGAGTTTTCGACTGCTGTAAACTATTGGGTAATCCATTCCATCATCCCCTGGTTGAGTCAAGATTGCTCCAATAGCTATCCCTGATGCATCAATATGCACATGAAATTTGGTAGACCAATTTGGAAATTTAAGTATGGGGGCTTCGACCAGTTTTCTCTTTAATTTGTCGAAGGATATTTGGCATTCCTCTGTCAACTTAAATTCTTGATCTTCTTTTAGCAGCTCTTCCAGAGGGTAGGTCATGTCTGAGTAATGTCTGATAAACTTCCTATAATACCCTGTATGTCCCAATAACACCCGAACTTGTTTAGGGTTTATTGGAGGCTTCAAGTCGAGGATGATTTTAATTTTTGCAAAATCAACCTTAATACCATCTTTGCACACAACATGTCCTAGTAGTATCCCTATGGGGGTCATAAAGATACACTTCTTAATGTTTAAGGAGAGTTGGATCTGTCGACATCTCTCCAGCATAAGTCGGAGCCATGTGCAGTGATCCTTTAGGGTGGAATATATAGTCCAGTCGTCGAAGTAGACTGCCATGGTTTTATAGATGTATTCTTGGAAAGTTTTTACAACAATTCTGGAAAAGACTGCAGGTGCATTCTTTAATCCAAAAGGCATAACCCTATAAGCAAAAGAACCAAATTCACAGACAAATGTCGTTTTCTTCTGGTCTTCCTTTGCTATAGGTACTTGGTTATATCTTGAAAATCCATCTGTGAATGAGTAGCATTCATGTCCTGCCACTTCATTCAAGATTTCATCAGCATAAGGGGTTGGGAAGGGATCTGTTAGTGTGACTTTATTAAGCTCTCTAAATTCGACACAAATTCTTAACCTAGTTGGGTCATGTTTCTTAGGCTGTACGACCATGGGGCTTGCCCATTCCGACTGGTCGATGGGGTAAATGATTCCTGCTGCTAACATGTTGTCTATTTCCTTCTTAACTATTTCTTTATACTTATGAGATAGTTTATAAGACTGTTTCTTAACAGGTCGGACATCAGGTTTAGTATCTATTTTCATCTCTCCCATTTCCTGTACTAGTCCTTTTAAGTCTTTGTAGTCTCGTGCAAAGACATCTTGGAACTCTCTAAGTAGGTTTACAATTTCAGTGGTTTGATGTTCGTTCCAGTAGTCTCCAATCTTGGCTATCTTTGGACGGTCATCGTTTGAAATGTCGACCTCCTTAGTTTTTACTTTTGCATCCAGCCACTCTGGTGCTTTAGCTTCATTGATCGGCCGACTTCCCTCTTTGAACTGTGAGAATGTAGCAGGAAAGTTGGCTGCAGTCATTCTGTCAATGTCGGGTTTATCTGTGGTCTCGACTTTCAAGAGGGAATAGATAGGTTTGTTAGTTTCACTGTGGTGAGGGTTCCATCTAAAGCTTTTGCCTGTGGTGTGTTCATTTTCTAAGTGCAAGCGGGTCGACTGTGGTCGGGATGTAATTTGTATAGTATTACAGTCCTTAACCTGTCGATGGTTCAGGTAGGGTTGAGTGACAATCGGTTGGAGGAATTGTTTGATTTGTTGTGCTGTTTCATCCAATTTTTCATTTTGAGGTGTAAACTGGAAATCTTTGATAAAGTTGTCTCTCAATTCCTGCCAAAAGAAGGTTTCTCCCCTAGCTTCCTCCATTTTATACCATTTGTTAGGTAAGTCGTCTAAGGTTGAAGGAAACAAATGGGGCCAGGCTCTCTCGTCTTTGTAACCAAGTCTTTTCCACTCCTTTTCACAAGTCCTAATGTGGTATTCTAGGTTCTGGCCTTGAGTGAAGATAGGGATTTGAGCTTCCTGTGTTAACTTATTCCCTCCAAACCGTTCGACAAAGAAGGTTGAAGCAGTTGTCCAGGTCTGTAGTTTTGATTGGTGGGTATCCCACCATCTAGCTGCTTGACCTGTAAATGTTTCCACTAAGCTTTGCAGTCGACCATGTTCTCCAATATTTTTAGAGACTTGTTCGACATGCATGACTGGGGAGTCCCTCTCCTTATACCGGGTTAGTTGAGGATTGTTTAAGTTCGTGGGTTGTATGGTAGGACGTTCCCTTTGTTTCCTCTCAAAGATTTTAGGTATAATTGATACGATGAAGCATTGTCGGGTGGGTTTTTTCTGTACTGTTTGAATAGTCCAGCACCCTCTTGCTTGTGTTTCGTAGTTTTCTATCTCCCAGTCATAGAGTTCAGCGTCTGAATTATACCCGACTGAGTCTGGGTTAGCTAAGTAAAGCTCCCCTTGGGCGTTTGGTTCAGTATAGTCGGTATTGTTCTGGATTTGATAAAGTTGTCGGATATTGACTTCCTCATCAATCGGTTCAATCCAAGGTTGTCCTTGGGATGGATTGATAGGTACTATGACCTTTTGGCCATTTCCTTTGAGCTTAATACGTTCTTTGTCTAAAGAGATAGAAGCTTTCATCTTTCGACCCCAAGGTCGACCTACAAGCGCTGGGAAGGAGCTAGATCCTTCCTTTGGGTCAATAATTTTGAAATCAACCTTGGTTGATATTCCTTTGATGGTTGTGTCTATGTTTTTCCAAACCCCAATGGGTTCAATGAGACCTTGGTCGACCAGCTTTAGATAAATGCCTGACTCATAGAGTCGAGGTCTTCCCATCTTTTCCCATGTGTCTTGGGTCATAATATTCACCTGTGACCCGAAATCAAGCACCACTTGTCGGACATGAAAACCTTCGATTTCCAGGTCGACTAGAGGGTCGACATCGTTTTTGTCTTTTTTATTTAGGTTACAAATGTTCTTAGTTTGTTTTTCAGGGTTAATATTTTTGATTTGATGCAATAAATCAATGAAGTGGGCTACCGACTCATCTGTTTGAATGAGATGGGTTAACTGCTATGTCGTGCTAAGTCGACTGTGAATAATGTCTTCTTGCTGTGCAATGTTTTGAAATATGTGTGATGCCTCTTGATAGGTGTGTTTTTGTTTGATAGGTTTTGGATAATTATTTGTGTCTTGTATTTTGCTAACTTGGGGGTTATTAGGCCCTGTTTTTGTGCCTTGACGAGTGACAATATGCAGATTTTTAGTATGTAATACATCATGCTTTTGTACACAGGACAAGACATTAACATTCTTTTTCATATTAATTTTTTCTAACATAGTAGGACAATCCTCCAAGGAGTGATCGCCTACTCCACAATGCGTACAGAATTTCAGGTCAGTTCTGTCCTTGTACGGACAGTCTGCGCATCTGTGCCCCTCTCTATAGCAAATGAAGCATTGGCTAGGTCGACGAGTGCGTATGTCTCGATTCCCAATGAATCGTTCTGTCTATTTTTCAGGTTCAGTTGACAGTCGACCGTGTTGTGGCTTTTTGTCTCGCAGATGGCACACCAGGAGGCCTTTCCATTCTTCATGTTGTATGGACAGTCAGCTGTAGAATGGTCTCCACGTTCCTGGCAGATGTCTCAAAACGTTTTAGTCTGCACGAAACGGACATCTTGTCGGCTGTACTGCTGTCGACAAGTATCTTTTGAATGACCGGCCGTCGAACAGTTTGTACACCAGATCTCTTGATTCTTCAGGGTCAACTCTTTTAAAGACTTCTGGACATTTTCTAGCTGTTCCTCCAGGCGGTGGTCGGTTGGATAGGCAGGGATGTCTTCGTCCATCTCGACCTGCAAAGCTTTTGTCAGCACGTCTTCATATGTCTTGAAAGTTTCCAGACTGATATGTCGGCAAACTTTCTGTGATAGACCTGCAAGGAACCACTGAATTAATAATTGTTCGTCAATAACATAATATAGTTGGCTCAGTAGGTCCTTCCATTGTTTGTCATAGTCGCGGACAGTTTCTCCTGGCTTCTGTTGGGTTGTTTTTAGCTTTTTGGCCGCCAGGTGCTTAGCGTCTGGGGTTTTGAAAAAGGATAGGAACTGTGCCTTTATCTCTGCTTTGGTTGCTTTGGGGGTCCTTTCTGTGAATTTCATGAACCATGTCAAGGCTCTTTTGCGTAGGGCCCCTGCGAACTGGGCCATCTGTCGTTCTTCATCTGTGACCTGGTTTGCTTCCCAGGTTGACTCGCAGACGAACCAATGTCGTCTGGGGTCTTCATCCCCCTCGTAGAGAGGAATGTGAGCAGTGCCGTGACCCATGCTTGAATCACTATCACTACTTTCAGAAGTTGGCGGGGTGGGTGGTGTGGGTGGTGGTGAAAGAGGTGGGGTTGTTGATACGGTCGAACCTGTGGGGGTGACGATGGGGTTTTGGTCGACGGAACTTGTGCTTCCGTCGGTGGTCAATTATTTCTCTTTGTACAGCGGATTGTTGATAATTTGTCTTCTCGACTGCCCACTGTCACTTTGCGTGCTCAGGTTTGACTCTTGAGTATCTTCTAAAGTTGTATGTGGCAGGGGGGGTGCTCCTTCATGTGTCGGGAGGAGCAAGTGGATACTGCGAAAGGAAGGTGTCGTTTGAAAGGTCACCCAGTTCCCTTCGACCGGTCGGCGAATGACAAGGTGTCATCCCGGGTATGGTTCATCACCAAGTCGACTCCAGATTGTGATGTCACCAGCTCTCAGTCGGAGGTCGTCTTCACTAATAGTCTGTATTACGGTATGTGAATTGGCTGGGGACAAGGTTACTTCATCGGGAATCGTTATTTGGAGAGCTTCTTGCTGCTCTATCCACACTTCTTCATCCTTAGGGGCCGTCTCTTCCTCTACGCCTTCTTCTTGTCGGTCATGACCCGACTCTGGCGGATTCTCCTCACGGCCGGTCTCCCTAGGGTGTTGTTCTCGACGCAGCTCGTCGGCTCGTTCACGTCTGGCTTCCCTTCTTTGCTGTCGTTCGTCCCTCTCGATTTTCTTAATGTTCGACATACGTTCGTACAATGCTATTCCTGCGATTCCTCTTCGATCGACTGTTCATTACTGGCTTGGTCAACTGGTATCCACTATGCTCCCTCTCTGACACACGACCAGCTACCCCCCCATAGCCTACCCGACACTTTTTTAGAAAGCTCGGATAGTTCTGTCTATTTGCTCAGGAATTATTCCCACTCCCTTTCAGCAATGATATTCTCCCACCTCTTTTGCTTCTCCGCCCAATTAGTGTTTGATGGCGGTTCGTACAATGGTGGTCGAGGTTCGACGATATGGCCTACTCCTTTCTCTATCAGGAATTTGAACAGCAGCGTTGGTAAGGAGCACAGAAATTGGTCAGTGAAGTCTGTGTAGAATTTGGCTTTTACAGTTTCCACTGAGGTTCTGTCTTCGATTGCTTGCTCTTCACAGAAGTCGTCGGCGATTTTCTCACACCACTCCGACAGATTTGTCCTACCCCCTCGAATAAGTTTCTCCAGCAACTGTTCGTCTTTAGTTGCATCGGTCTTTTTCATCCAGGAGTTGCTTCAGTAGTTGTGGCACGGATTCAACAAACTTCTTGTGGGTCTCGGTGAAAAATCTGGCTTTGGCTTCTGCAACTGTTAGTCTGTTCCTACGTGCGCAATTTTGTAAGTAATTGGCAATCTTACGCTCCCACCAGTCCTTTATCTCCTGCTCTGGTATCATATGTGAACATATATTCTAGACATGTACTACCGGCAACGGAACCAATGTTGTAATCTCACAGATCACATAAGGTTACCAATAATACATACTAAAACATACACAATTATAAACAGAGACAGAAGACAAGAACAGATTGGATAGAACAGAATATTTTATTATAATGAGTTCATACAAAGCACAGAACTGAATTGAGTTCTTGTGTGGCTCAACAGCCTAATATATACAAGTTACAAACAGTTACAGAATAACTACCTGTCGGTTCGGTGAACTGACACGACTGTTAGTTAGCCGACTTAATTAACTAGTTTAGTCGGCCGACTGACTTAGTCGGTCCATCGACTTAGTCGGCTGACTAAGTCGGTCTTCGTTCAAGTCGACTTATGTCGACTTGCTCCTTCTACACATGATCAACATCGCATGGATAATTATTTCCAGGTTGGTGATCAATTATGTCCATTCATATCAACAAAGATTGAATTACATATGAAGGTAAAAAACTTAATCCATTGAGTTTGGACCCTTCACAATTTTAGAGAAAGTTGGTAATGATGTTTTTCAGTTAGATTTTCCTCCATACATAAAGATGTATTCCGTTGTGAATGTGGACAATTGAAACTCTATAAGCATCCAATGATCATGCATCAAGAAGAGAATGTCCATGTTCCATTTGTTAATGACTTTGCACATGAATACCTTGATGAGTTGTAGGAAGACATAATTCTTAACAAAAGAGTACGAACTTCAAGAAGGGGAAACTTTGAAATACCTTTGTGTGGGTCATAAAGGAATGCATCCAAGCAAGGATTGATGGATTGAGGCCCGAAGGGTGAGGGAGCTATACCCTCACTTAATTGGTTATTGATTCCAGGATTTTGGCAGTCCAAAATCTTTTTAGTGGGGAGGTTTAATTGAGGAGGATCTCCCATTTGATAAATTTTCATCTTTTTCAATTTGCTTAATAGAAGGTTACAATTTCATAGTGCTCACTAAGAGCTTTGCGATGATACCAATTTTGTCAAATTTTGACTTCAAATGACTAAGTTATAACACTTTGAATTTTTGGAATTGAAGCAGTCAGGCATCGAGAGTCAATGTGGTTTGGTTGACAGTTTGTTAGCATCTTGAATTCTGACCCCGGACATTGGACAATATGGAGTGGAAATTCGATAGGTTTAAATAGCACTGTTGTGTTGTTCAGGCCGGCTACTGACTCTCAAATAGCATAATAGTGGAATAGTTGAGAGTTAGGGCTCGACAACATTTTGGTTGTGGATTTGACATCACCAACTACCGACCTCCAATGTCGATCAGTTAGAGTCAACAACATATAAGTTGAAATCCTTGCGGTTCAACAGTGGACAGTCGATAGCATGGAAATAAACATTGATAGGTTGCAGATCAACTATCCAGATTGATCGACAACATATTTGATCAACGATTTCAATTTAATCTGTAGATTTCGACTGTCGATTTGATATTCTGATTTTGCAGATATTTTTGCACGAGGATATTTGGATTTAATCCTCATTTCCAACCATTTTAATCCTGATTTTGGTGTGGGTTCTTATCCTTTGGGACATCTTGGGAATTGAGATTGATTTTGTTCCAATATTGGAACTTATCTATGGATCTATACCGGACAATTCCTTTATTTAATAGTTGCAAACATGGTTAGTTGAGGTAGAGAGAGAGAGAGAGGGTAGGACAAGCAGAACAAGCATATCAGATAGAGATATAGAGAAAGCATTGGTTAGACTTTCATTAATACTGTGGACGACTTATGGCTCCCATGCTTCAGGATGCTACATTGCACATGAATGCTTGAGGTATCGCATTGGGTAAATTGTTGTTCTTAAGCACATTATTGTCTCTATCAATTCTCAATTTCACTGTAACCTTTGCAATTGGAGAAATAATTGATCAGTCGCACTGAAGGTGGACCCCAAGACGTAGGAATTTGCCGAACTTCGTTATCAATTTCATGTCTTCAATTTTGTGGTTGCAATTATCTGTTGAAGTGTTCTCCTTAAAACCTGTTATGTTAATTCACCATTTGGCTCAGTTCACATTTTATTTTCTTGCTTGGTTAACTATAAATATCATGGCATTTCTGGATCATCTGGACTAGTTACTTTCCTTTTGTTTTTCAAACTATGGATTATGGGATCCCATATTTAGGCTTCATGGTGAAGCCTAATAATTATGGTAAAAATGATTGGATTTGGCTTGAAGACAAGATTGCTAGAAGAATCAATTCCTGGTGTAATTGGTGGTTATCTAGGGGGGGAAATATGGTATTAGTTAAAGATGTTTTGGAGGATATTCCAATATATTTGAACCGCCTTTCCAAGATTCTGGTGGGGACACTACAAAATATAAGGAAGACGTGCTTTAAATTTTACTAAGGGAATGATAAGGATGATATTATTTCCATCTTGTCAGTTGGCTTGCTTTGGTAGCCCCTAAATGTTTGGTGTAGCCCCTAATTGAGAAGAAAATAATCAATTTCTCTCTATGGAACTATTTCCTTTTTATAAGCATGTTAACAAGTTTCAGCATGGAAGGGATCTTCTCTCCCCTATATTTAAGTTTGGAATACCTTGGTCCTTTTTTATGGTGCCAGTCAGGATCAAAACAAGGTAAGTGGAATTGGATTCATTATTTTTTGGAAAATCAACATTATTGTTCTTAACATGCAAATAGTGATTTGGAGCTGGTGGTTAAGTGTTTTCAAGGCCTGGTTGTGGTCTCTCATGTAGGATTGATCTACCTAGTGGAACAATTACAAGCGGTCTGCATGATATTTCAATCACTTTATGTTCAGCATGGTAGAAGGGTTTTCAATTCAAAGGTTGACACCTTGTCAAATAAAGGGTTGATTTTACACCTGGGGTCTCTACATTTGGAAGAATTTCAAGGGGGTACTGCAATAAATTTGCATATTATCCCATTTTCAGATTTATGATCATAGTTTTACTTGGAAGTTTTGGTTTCTAGCTTTGTTCTAGAACTTTCCAGTCCACTGGATGAAAACTCTTGTAGATTGCATAGTGTTACCTCTTTTTCATATCATCTTTCCTTTAGGCACTGAAGAATGTATTTCTTTTTAAGTTAATGAAAATACATTTTTTTTTCCTAAAAAAATGACTTGAATTAAAATTCCAATTTTAGAAAAGTACAGGTCATCATTTGGAGGGGTACAACTTTGTTGAGTTGACCTTTTAAATAAAATTATTTTATTTTATTTTATTCTATTTATGGGCCTATGTCAATGTTGGTGGATCATACGGAAAAAGGATATGAGGGAATTAAAAGAATTGCAAGACAAAATTGCAAGTTGGGTCATACGTGTTTGAATTATTGAACCATTGATCTACAAGAAATGAGAGCAATTGAAAGGTATAATTTTGTGCATCTTGGAAGGTATTTGCTTGCCCCTCCCAATACAACTTTTCAATTAAAAAAAGACATATTTTTACTAGATATCATTTATTTTTACTAGATACCCATTTTTATAAACCTTCCCCTCCCACAATACCTATAAACCCCCTATATCTTTGTGCCTTGACTTTGTGGTGTCCAACGATGATTTGTGCATGGATCTAGAGAAGTGGAAGATAATTTCCGATTGGTCAATTCCTCTAAGGTCACAAAGATGAAAGGTTTTCATGAATTTGTGATTTTTTATGAACAAAACATCAAGGGATTGAGAAAAATAGACATCTATGTATGAATGTATAAAAGTACAAGGATACAAATGGAGAGTGAATTTAAAACAAAGTTTGAGTTGTTTAAGAAAAATACTACAAGGGCACTTGTGTCGGTGTTACCTAATTTTAGTAAGTTTTTTAAAAAGAATTGCAATGCAAGTGATGGCTATTGATATAGTGTTGAATTAAGAAGGTGAGATGAAATCATTCTTCTATGAGAAGTTGAATGAATTGCAACATGGGTATCCTACTTATGATCTTTAGTTTTATGCTATTGCGAAAATGCTCAAGCATTGGATGCATTATTTGTTGTTGAAGGAGATCATTCCATATAGAAACCAATGTGCACTAAAGTCATCAACAATGGAGTAAAATTGAACTAACAATGTCTAAGATGGGTTAAGTTTATGCAAACCTACACTTTTGTTTTGAAGATCAAGTTAGAGAAAGAGAATAACGTTGTAAATGAATTGAGAAGGAATTCATTAATGTTGATGACAATGGAGAATTAAACACCTAGTTTTCAGTATATCGAAGACTTGTATGAGCACCACAATAATGTTTTTTAACAAGTTGCACATGCATAAGAAACTAGTAGTGAGTGAATTAGATTATTTCATCTAAGATGGGTATCTATTTAAAGAAAAACAATTATTCATACTAAACATTTGAGTGTGTAAATAATAAAAGAGATGCATAATGTATATTATGAGGTAATTTTAGAAACGATAAGAAAAGGGATTTGCTAGAAGAGAGATTAATGGTTGACCACGAAACAAGAGGTTTGCATATTTGTGGAACATTGCATAATTTTTCTAATGACTAATAGAGTATGTCAAAACATAGGATTGTGCCTATTGTTGATTATCATGAATATGCCTTGGGATGACGTATCCATGGATTTCATTCTTGGAGCGTCCAACATGGATTTTTGTTGTGGTTGATTGGTTTCAAAGATGGTACACTTTATGCCTTAAATACCAATGATGTGATATATTATACCATTTTTCTTAAAGGAAGTAATACAATTGCACGGATTATCAAAGACTATTGCATCATACAAAGATGTAAGGTCTTATTTATGTTTGTAGGACAATGTGGAAGAAGATGGTAATAAAATTATAGTGAAATTTTCAACCACTAGATGGATGGATAGATGAAGGTAGCGAATCAAAGTCTAATAAAATTCTAGGAAATTATTTGAGATGTTTAGCAAGAGGCACACTAAGATAGTGGGAACATATTTTAGTGTAGACAAAATTCACTTTTAACAAATTTATGAACACGTTGATATGATTTTAACATTTAAAGATTATGTTATGAATGGAAATGATTGGAAGGAGTATAAGGCTTAGTAGATTTGTAAGTTGGAATGCAAAGGTGTGATGACATGGAGGCATTCATAAATTAGATGGAGTTGGTCTATACACAATTCCATGATAGATTGAAAGAGAAAAACACATAATACAAATAGATGGTGATAAATGAAGAAGATTTAATTCATTTGCAATTGGTGACATGGTTATGGTGTATTTGATACGAGATCATCTTCACTTAAGTAAGCAGAAAAAACTAAACATGAAGAATATAGGACACTGCATAATTAAGAGGAAGCTTGGCAACAATACATATGAAGTGGAGTTATGATAGGATTATAAGTGTAGAGAAGGTGAGACTATTGCATAAGAATGTGAAGATGTAAAGAGAGAAAGCATAGAGGCATATTGGTGTAATAAATGTTGAAAAACAATCTAGATGACAGTGAAAAGGTGTCAGGGATAAGGTATTTTGGATGTGCTACACTTAATACAAATAGTATTTAGTTAAGTAAAATGACAAAATTAAGTGGAAGATTGTACATGGACATCTGAAGTAGAGTATGAGAAATTTTGTAAGGGGGGAAGCAATTGCACAAGAATTTGAAGATCAAGGAGCAACAAGATAATGCACTTTAGTTTCTTCATAAGGAGAAGTTGATGCAGGAGCATCCATGAATTTTCTATGTACAATGGTGTGCCAAGAAAGCCTAAGAGAAGAAAGTGTGTCAAGTGTTGAATCACACATGTTATCACAAAAAAACATAACCCATGGTATAAGCACATAAGTGATATGCATGTGATCAACAAAACAAAGCACCGAGTATAATTTTGGTGAGCGCATGAAAAAAATTGCACATGAGAAGTGCAATGAGTGGATCAAGGGGATATGAAGTGATAAAAAATGATCTAAGGCACTAGGACTTGTAGCTAAAGAGTTAAAAGAGGAAGTTAAAGTAACATGGTAAGATGAAGAGTTGTAGGAGGATATAAACAATTAGTATCTAAATATGAATAAATAGGTTGGAAACCATGATGATTGGTTAGCTAATCAAACCAACGTGTCAACCAGTCACTTGTGAAACCAGATTTCTAGGTCTGTCCCAAAGATGGATCTCTGTCAAACAAACTGCCAAAACAATTGTTGATATGATACATACACTTCTTCAAGGTCATTCGTCAATTGATGTCACGCATAATGGAGTTTTCATAGTTTGATCAGGTTTATGGCATTGATTCTTTAATGTATAAGGAAAGGGAACTCATACTGTCACAAGTTGAGCCAATTCATCTTACTTGTCTGATCTAAACACAAGAAAATTATGTTCACTACACTCTTCAATCTGCTATACTCATTTCAATATTTTTCACCCTAGAGTCACATCTCAGTTGAGTCTTTGTTTAGCCTTTAACTAGGAGTTATTAATGTAGTCCCATGACTGTCAAATTAATTCCTTCAATAGTCAAACCTTGTCCATCAACATAGCTTCAAAGTAGCCCTCAAAACTCAATCAATGAATACGAAATGAGACATCAGTCTTTATTTCAACAATTAGTACTTATGCTCTCATTGCGCTCAGTCTTAGACTGTCAAAACTTCTACCTTATTTATGACAAGGTCTGATCAACTGCTCAGAATTTTCCTTATAATATTTAAGTCCCTTCACTGGTATCAGCGACCTCTATCCTTGAGATACTCCCCTTTCCTCGCAGCCTTCTCTTTTTTCTTTCTCTTTCGGTCTTGCTCTTGTGTGATCTCAAAAAAGCCTCCTCATCTCTTAGACCCGAGCTAAGTCTTGTAGTCTTGTAAGGGATGGTGAATACCCAGTCAACTTTTCACTCCTTTCTCTTTCTATCCTTAGAACTAGACCAACCAGTTATTCCTGCTCTACACTTCATTCATAGACTGTTGTTGCCTCGGTATGTTGCACACCCAAATTCAGAGCTCATCCTCTTCAAAAACTTACCCACTAAAATGCTCCTACAACTGCCTCAGTGGTCCAAATACTCCACCCGAAAATCATATATAAAACCGAACCTTTTTGGGTGACAATAAATGAGGACGTTAGCCTCATATTTATGTGATATTTATATTGATTTTCCATAGTATTTACTAGGCCGACCTAACAATTTTATAGGAAATATTTAAGACATAGCTGGGTTGACTTGTTAATAATTTAAACTCTATATACCATCTCTACCTTATGTTAGGAAGTCGACTTCATTAAGGATTAATCAACTTTTCTTATTGGGAAAGTTGTCCTCAAATAAGGGTTGTTTGTTTGCTTTAAGGTTTTGTATGTTACTTCTAGAAGAGATCGTAGGCTCCATACATTTAAGATCTTCATCATAGGTACAAGGGCATCAACTCAACAATATGGGATTCATCATTTCAAAAGGGCATCAACTCAACAATATAGGATTCATCATTTCAAGAGGGCATAAAGACCATGCCCAATCATCATTATGACAATGGCTTTAAGTAATTTCCTATGAGTAAGGGCTTTTCAAGATATTCCATAATTTTTAAGTTTGATTGGATTCTATATCTCTAAGATATAATTTTGTACTTTTTAAGCTAAAATCTTGTTATAAAATTATTTCTTTTGTCCAAAAAAACACTTAAAAATGACTTTTTTTAGTTGCTAAAAACATATTTTAAAAAAAATATAAAAAAACTATACCTTAATTCCCTTTAAATAAATATCAAAAGAAAAAAAATCACTCTTCCCATACCCTCCAAACTCTTTAGATATATTCTTTACTGTCTTCAAAACTCTTATACCTACTACCTCTCTAACATAAAAAGAAAAAGAAAAAATCAGCACACCGATGATCAAAATGGGTGAAGAGATACTTTTTCCTCTATCGTCATACCAAACATTACTGCTCAAAGGCTTGAAAAAAAAAAGGTAAGAATAATCTTTTAGAAGAATAAAAAGCAAAAGATCCCTCCCCACTATTAGCATTTTGCCACATCAACATTTATTGCCATGATTCGTCATGTCTCTCTCCTGTACCCAACAAACATGTACCTAGGAAGCAACCAAGAAGTTGCCAAGTTCTCACCACACCACATATGTACTAAACCCATGGACACGTGGCACTAGCAAGCCCAAAAAAGGCAAAAGCACTTTAACTCATCGACTACACGCAGTTGGTAAGCATATTTACTTTTGCAAGTGGTAAAAAAAATTTAAAAAACATATATTCTCCTACTGGAATGTCCTCACGCAAGCTTATAAAATGACCTGGGATTCGCACTTATTTTTACAATAGCGACTCCATTTCCTACTGTATTTGTGAAATATTATTTATCTGTATTTTGCCAATATTATCATCTGTGAGAATGCGTTCCAAAGGCACGAGCACCGGGAGATTTTCGCTCAGTCGAAAGTCCGCCACACCGAAAGCGCCCCCCGCTGTGCAGTCTCCTCCACCACCCAACAATTCCTCCGCCGCGCAATTGAAGGCTCCTAGCCTGCCCAGCCGCCGCGAGCTCGAGGACGTGTTCCGCAAGTTCGACAGCAACGGCGATGGGAAAATATCCAAATCGGAGCTGAGCTCCGTGATGGCGGCCCTGGGGTGCAGGGTCACCGACGACGAGATTGACCGGATGATGAAGGAGGCGGACACTAATAAAGACGGGTTCATCAGCCTCAACGAATTCGTGGATGCCAATACCAAGGACGTCAACGCCGCCCTTATGATGCAAGACTTGGAGAGCGCGTTCAAGATGTACGATCTGGACAACAATGGGAGCATCTCTGTGGAGGAGCTCTATCGTGTGCTCAAGAACCTGGGAGAAGTGAGCACCTACCAGGAGTGCCAGCAGATGGTCAAGACCGTGGGCTCCAACAATCGTGGCTCTATTACGTTTGACGAATTCAAGACCATGATGACTGTCCGTCGTCCTTATTAATTCACGCTCTTCAATTCAATAAATAATTAATTAATCACCTATGAACGTTTCTAATTTACAGGGAGTCCAGAGAGTGTTTAATTAGCTTATTACAGTCTAAATTATAGACTTAGCTTCTTGCAAGTCTAAATACAAGTGACTTAAAGTGTTTTATTATCTTATTACAGACTAAATACAATTGACTCCTACATAGGAGTCAATAACATATATCTAATGACCTATTGTGAATTTAATGTTGTTTTATGCTCTCTTTTTAAATCTTTATTTATAATTACATGTTTTATATATTTTAATATTTCATTAGAGTAAGTTCTGATTTGTTCCCATGAAAAGTTTTGATTTTTTTTCCTCAGAGAGAGATAAGAATCATAATCAATCTACTATATTTAATTAATTAAAATATATATACTTTTTTATTTATTTAATCAATTAAAATGTTTTTTAATATTTAATCCAAATAAGGTCTAATTATGATTTTTTATTTTTTAATAAATATAAATTACAATCACTCTAGTATATTTAATATAATAATTATAGATATGATATTTAATAAATTTTATTAAATTGTAATCACTATATTATGTTTAATAATTATGGATATGATATTCAATGATGATGATAATGATTAAAGTTTATCATTGAGATCAATTTTGGTTTATTGGAGTTTAAAAAGGATAATACAATTTGGTTTACTTTAAAATCTTGTTCTTGTGTTTAAAAAGTTTGCTAAGAAGCTATCCATGCTCACTATAGTTTTGGCAAGTTAGGAGGTTATAAAGGTTTGTATTGTAACAAATACTATTAAACTCAGATCTAATGTAAGTGTAAGCAATGCACTCTAAGAGAAAGTGATATTCATCCTTAATGCTCATAGACTCACAGAGATGGCAAACCCTTTCCACCCATGGAGTTTTAGGAAAAGACCAACGTCATGTTTCGCTATGGCTATATTAGTTTTCTTCCATGAGCTAGTTACAACTAAGAGATACTTCCGATCTTCTAAATTAGGATTAATAACCTCCTTATCGTATCTTAATTTTCTCTTAACCACTAAATTTTCCTCACATCACAATTTCTCTTTAAACTTAGAAATAATAATATTTTTTGACATTATCAATGTTCTGCAAAATGTCATTTTCATCAATGCCCCAATGATTTAACCAAGCCATGGTATATTTACACCAGCACCACTTGAGGCATAGTTGGTTTTGACTTGAGTTTAAAGCAATTTTAGGAAGTCTCTCGTTTGCATGTTATTTATATTCTACTTGTACATCAAGTACCTAGTCATAGGCATGCTCTCGATGGGGGAAATACCCACTTCTATGAGGAGAATATGATAAGGCGTATTGCTTTTAATTTTGATGTTATAAGTTACAAATCGCTTCTGGATTTGCTTAATTTTCCTCCAAGATTCTCTAGAAATATTGCATCCCCATACTTCACAACCATATAACATAACAGGGATGACAAGAGTTTTAAAGAACATATTTTTATCCCACATGACTAGATTGACTGATTTATAATTATTTTCAAGACCAAAATATTAAGCTTTCCACTCTCCCTTAATCATTTTCTCAATGATATAGTTCCAATTAAACTTGTGATGAATATTAATTCCAAGGTACTTTTCATTTCCTTTAGATTTATATTATCATAAATAAAATTTACATAAATGTCTTTCTTAAATTTTATAGTTATTTGTCTTGTCAATATTAACAATCATACCCATGTCAAAACTAAAACAATATTTAATAAATAATTATAAATATTTAATATTTAATAAATTTTATTAAATTATAATTACTATATTATATTTAATACTTATATATATATAATAATTATAAATATATTATGGATTAGAAAGAACATTATTTTCACAAGTTTATATATTTAATTAGTATAGTAGATAAAACATAATATTATATAATGGGAAAGCCATGATTACTTATTATTTTTATAAATATATATTTTATTCCTACTTCAAAACACCATAATATTATATAATCAGGGCAGTTTATATAATTAGATATCTTAATTTTTCATTAAAATAATTAATGTTATTAAATATACCTAAAAAAACAGATTATGATAATTTTCAATTTTTTATTATAATAAATATTAAAATTTTAATTTAGTTTAATATAAAAATTATAATTATAATTACAATTATATTGTGAATTTTGTTTTATTATTTTTTAATATTAATAATTAAATTTATATTTAAATATATAATTTGTTCTATAAATTTATAATAAAAAAATTAAGAAAAATTAATATGATTTTTATAATTCAATGTCACATATATAACAACTTTTAAAAATATCCTTTTAAAAAAAACAACTAATACACTTAGCCTTCCATGGTAAAAAGACAAAACAATGTTCAAAATAAAGTACTAATATGGTAAAAAAACAACCTAATGAAGTGAAGTGAAGTGAAGTCTGAGATACAGAAAGGACTAGAAAAAATGAGCAAACTGGAGAACAATGCCATGTAAAAATAAATAAACCCAATGGCCATGTAAATAAACCCAATGGAAAATGTATGTGATGTCCTCTAACCAAAACAAAAACGTAGATAACATCCAAGTCAAGTTGTTTTCTAACCTTTAGTACATCTAAGTGGAGTCTTTTTGGGATTTGTAAAAGGTAATATAAGTAAACTTTTTTTCTTTTCTAAATGGATATTATACTCACAGTTGCGATTTATATTTTGATTTATAATTTATAATTTATATAGTATTTTTATGTTTTATATGTAATATATAATAATAATAATAATAATCTATTTTTAAGGTCATCGTCAAGCGATGCATTAATTTGGTGTATGAGACCCTCTTGTTTGTGCGACAAGAGACCTTTCTTTTCGTAATGATTTAACTGCTAAAGTCTACACAGGTGTACATATACTACCGGACCCTCTGGATTTGAACCTGTGACCTCCTAAGAAGAAACACATGCTCTTAACCATTAGGATCACTCATGTTACAAATGATTAAGTTTTATAGAGATAGAATCCAATTGGCTCAAATTTATGGAGTAAGCCATCTATGTTTATTATGAAATTGACACAAGATTTTTGTATATAAGAATATATTGTACAATGAATAATTGATAGAATATGAGATGTTTACAATGAGTAGTGTTAAAGGGTTATATCTTTTGACTTAAAAAAAAATGGTAGAGAATTATATTGTCTTTCTACCTATATATTTTTTTAAATAGTAATATTATTTAATATGTCAAAATTATATTTAATGATAGGTTTGCTTTTGTAAATTTCAGGAAAAGTTAACAAGTGGCTTGTGTGGACATAAATAATTTAGTGATAAATGCATAAGTTTTGAAAAATAAAATATAAACCAATCTACACAATTGCACTAGCGTACATATTTTTTTAAAATTTATGATGATTTTTTTTTCGAAACTAACTATTGAAAATTTTAGTTGCATTTCGTACACGTTTGTGCACTTAAAAAAAAATCTGGTTATAAAAATCGAAAACGAAAAATATCATTTTGAAGAGTACATGTTGGACTTGGGCATAGATATTTTTTGAAATTTTTTGGTTGTGTACTTTTTATGTTATTGATTATTTTTTGCACTGATTCGGAGTTGTGGGCATGGTTTTGTAAGTGTGAGTTTGAAAAAGAACTTAGAAACCCGTAAATTATATGTCACTGTATAGTTGATTCGTTGACAAATCCATCGATGTGAAGTTCACCACCTAAGGTGCATCCCAAGATAGGGTTTAGGCCTAGCAAAGAGGCCAATAAATTTAAATGTACATAAAAGAGGGATAAAAGTATATTTTAAAGCCCTCGATCGAGCTATTATCTTGATCAAGGTCTTTAAAACTCTCAATCATGTTTTATGTGCATTTTTAAAATATCTTAATCAAGGGTTTAAGTGTAGTTAAAATAAAAGCTCAATTGAGCTATTTAATTTTAAAAAAAAATATTTATATGTAAAAAATAAAAATATATTAATTTAAATAGCTCGATGGATCAAACTATTTAAATTAATATAACTTATTTTTTACATATAAAATTTAAACGTTTTCTATATATTATGTATTTTTAATTTAATTTTGTTTTAAATAACATTATATAATAATACATAATATTTGCAAACATAGCTATTTCTAATCTATCCAAATAGTAATTAGCTTAACGTAATTTTCTCATGGTATTTGATGTGATGTGATACAACAGGAAAATTTAGCATGGTGTAGTAAAACCATGGGCCATAAATCACATTAAGCTAATTACTAGCTCAATCAGATTCAAAAGGTTTGATATAGTTAGGTTTTAAATGTTACATGTATTACTACCATTTTTAAATGAAAATGAAAATATAATAATAAAAAATATCTATATGTAAAAAATAATATTAATTCAAATAGATAGCTTGATTGAGGGTTTAGATGACCTTCCATTGGGCTCCGAAGCTCTATCGAGGATTATTTAAACCCTTGTTCGAGCTATTAAAAATGTTGATCGAGGGCTTGTTTAAATCCTCGATCGAGCTCATGTTTTAGGCAATCTGCGCCCACGTCTTTCCAAAAAGTGTTACACATTTTCATGGGAACACCCATTGCCACCCTCTCAAGGAATGCTTTGTCCTCAAATCATATAATAAATAGGTTTATTTTCCCCTTTTATTGGATTTTGGATCTTTTCAACCTTCCTGAGATGAAGTGAAATATACATTCTAGGTGGTTCTTGTGATTGTTCCTTTTGAAAAATAATTCATTTTTTATACAAATCTTTCTCATTCCTATTTGGTATTGTTCATGAGATTGATGTCAGTAATAATTTTTGTGGTGTTTTAGCATAGTGAAAATCTAATTTGTATGCTATAATGATTTTTTTTTCTGGATTTGAAACTTCTACTTGATTTCCATCCACTATTATATGGTAGCGCAAAGACATGTCTTCACATTTATGCCCTAGAATCCAATTCTTACCACATTTATGACAATTATTTTCCTTCCTTTTATCCTTTTTCTAAATGGTGATATTTATTATCATTGTAACTAGTTAGCCTCTTTGGAGAATCAAAAACTACTTGTTGATTGATCAAGTTCCTTTTAATCATTTTTTCCATACATCTATATTCAACTAATGTACTACGTCCTAATCCTTATATCATTGTAGATAATGTGTTTTAACTCAAAAAAATACACGTTTATTAGTTTCTCATTTGTAAGATTAGGAAATATGGATACAAGATATTCTCGTTCATGGGTATATTCTTTCATTGCCCATGTTTGTTGTAAATGGGAAAACTTGGTGTAGGTGTCATCTTTTTCATCATCATGAAACCTCTTAAGGAGATCTTCTATGAACATTTTACGGTTAATTGAGAAACCACTACTTTTTTTGGACCATCCTGTGAACCAAGCATAAGAATCACCTTCTAAATATAAATATGTCATCGATATCTTCTCTATTTCACTGGTGGGTGGGTTCATAGCAAAACTTTCCTTGATTTTATACCCACATGATAACCCCTCAACCGTTCAATCCATAATATTTTGGTATCTCAATTTTGATTATATTTAGATACCTTAGGTTATGTATATATCTTTAGTAATTAGTGTTTGGTAGTTATGGGATTGATGGCAGTTTTTAGTAGAGTAAGGATTGTGCAAATAATGCATTTACCCTTTTGGTTATCCAGTTCATCGTTTCATTGTGATCATTAAGTATCTTCATTGTTTCATCCCTATCATCATTTCTTATTCTTAATAGGGTTTGTCCTCGTTCTTCCCATCATTTTTTGGAATTCTCTATTAGTTTGTCAATTCTCTCCCTGGACATTTTATGTGTTTCTTTTGTTAACTTATCGATGCCCCCCACCTAGCTCTTTTGGTCATTTTTCAACATTACCCAAGTGATGTTTTAATTTGTTGATTTCATCTCTATATTCATTAATGTCTATGTGTAATTCATTGTTGCTAACCATCTTGGTATTGGTTTTTTTCTTTGTGGAATCCACTTTACTATTACTTTACTGAAATGGATTTATAAGCAAAGAGGTTTAAATATATATATTTTTTATTGACTTCATAATCCAATAAGATGACTTGATTGAGGATTCTAGGGAAACAATGCTAGGCTAGGGTTTTACTGGTTTAATGCATGACCAATATTTTTGTTGGTTTTTGGGTTGTGGCCCTGATCTGGTTTGATGGAGGTCATTTGTGGTACCCTTGTTGATTACTCAGACGACTCCAATTATGAATCCAATATTTTTGGAGTTGATAAGGAGGTCTCTTCCTGGTTTAGATCTGGTGGTGAGGATGGTTTCAAGGTCATTGGGAGCGGTGGGCAAGATTTGTTTTGGAAGGGATCTTCATAGGTTGTCAGAAAGTCATTGGTGGTGTCAGATCTAGAAGCTTCTCATATATTTGGTACATTTCCGAATAATATCATCCACACAAGTGATGGCACTTCAACCAAAGGCTCAGTACTTTCGCTGAGTCGGGAACTAACAGATGGTTTTCATTCAAGTTTATGGAATGCTAGGCCAGTGAAGCATCCCAAAGATGATATGGCAGCAGTGGGAGTGGCAAGTTCTTCTTCCATGGAAGATATGAAATACCCCATTAAATTTGCACATGAGATCAAACGATTAGGGGCAAAAAAATATGAGGAGCTTGGTACTGGCTCTATGCATGGGACTGATGGTCAAAATACATCCATTTTTTGTTCTTGTTTATCTGATGATACTAAGGATGTGGTTTCGGAGAAGGTGGTGGAGGGTTTGGTTGTATCTAAAGACGAAAGCATTGGTGAAAGTTTATATCGGTGAACCGTATTGGACAGATCTTCTCTACGAGATTTGGGGAAACCTTCCTATAGTGTTGTTGGTGGTGGGAAGAAGAGGAAGAAAATATTAAACTCTAAGGGATCTACTAAGGAATTAGTGGTTGGTAGAGACATTTTAGTAATGGAGATTCCTAAATTCTCTACTACAATTATTATTGGGAGGTTTTGTGGGAGGTGGTTTTTGGAAGCCATTGTTGAGCATTGGGTAGAAGAATCCCAGTCTAAATTTATTAGTCCTTCTCCTGATATATTTGGGCTTCCACGTGGTTGGTATGGTTTTGAATTTAAGTCGGTGAAGGATGTTGAATCTATTCTGCATTGTTCCTAGTTATGCGGGAAAACCCCTTTGGCACTCAAACCATGGAATCCCTTGTTCGATCCTAGGATGGATACTCTGACTTCTTTCCCTATATTGGTGAACTTGGCCTTCCTTCCTCTAGAATTTTGGCCACGGGAAGGATTTAAGGCTATTGGGGATGCAATTGGTAAATTTGTGGCATTTGATGTTGATTTATTTAAAACTCAGAGAAGGTCGATGGCTCGCATTCTAGCGGAAGTGGACGTTAGTCAAGTTCTGTTTGAATATTTTAATCTAGTCTCTGGTGAGTACATATTTACACATCCCTTGTATTATTTGAATATCCCCTTTCGGTGTGATTGTTTTCAACTTTACAGGCATGTAATGGTTGATTGCAATCTACAATTTGTGAAAAAAAATATGGAAGCATAGAGAATTTCCTGAGGGGGATGAATGTAATTCACAATACCTAAATGTGGTTGGTGTTCATCAACCCACTCTCCCTCCTTCGACAAATTGGAGGAGTCGGATGAGATTATTAGGGATGTTATCCTTCCTACTGATATGGGAATGGAGGCAAATAAAAATGCCTGAATTCTCAAACCTTATGGAGGATATTGACCTTTTGTGTGGTCAAATTTCAAAGATTGTGAATATTTGGGACGAAAGTGATAAATTAGAGACGAAAGCTTGGACTTTGGGATGTGCGCCTTAAGATGTCGTGGAAGTTGCATGCAAGGTGGTGGATAGCTTGGGGCTACTGATATTATTGTGGAAGATAATTTGATTCCATACGAGGTGGATACCTACAGAGTTGTGTTAGTGGAAAAGGTGGCGGGTATGGAGTCTTCGGTGATTGGACTTGGGTCTCTTTCTAATCAAGAAGAAATTCACTCTGGTAGTGGGAGTAGGGGGAGCTTAATTTTCACGATCATGTGTTAAAAGTGGTGTTAGCGTTGAAGGCTTATATATGTTGTGTTCTTTGGTTTCTGTAGGGAAAGTTGGGAGGAAATCCAAAACGCACCATGCTAAGTAGAAGGAAAAGTGGGAAATTTATCAAGGACATAAGTTACAATTATCAAGGGTACTTAGAGAAAGCGAACCCCAAGAGGATCATTTTTAATGAAGGTTATTTCCCTCAATGTTTGTGGCCTTGGAGAGTGGGCCAACTAGCTCTCAAGTGTTTGGTAGATTTAGAGAAACCTGGATTTTTGTTGCTGCAAGAAACTATGGCTATTTGTGGGGAGATTATTGGTCATTTAGAGAATTTATTTCCTCATTTTTGTTTCTTTTCTATGGATGCTAGAGGCCGCTATGGGGGCTCGA
The DNA here is from genome assembly GCA_001517045.1 of Pseudotsuga menziesii. Lineage (NCBI taxonomy): Eukaryota > Viridiplantae > Streptophyta > Pinopsida > Pinales > Pinaceae > Pseudotsuga > Pseudotsuga menziesii. The sequence goes on along the minus strand of LPNX010064847.1, from coordinate 1,044,572 downwards.
TTTCGGGAGTTTGTTCCAATTTTCAGGTGCTCAAGGTTTTTGGAGGGAAATTGACCTTGGGGGTTGAACTACATAGCTTGTAGTTAGATCAATCATTTATAGTGCTAAATATCTATGGCATGTATGTGGATAGATGGAGTTTTGGGCCTCTGTTTTGGAGTTTGATTGTTACAAGGAAACCTTTTTAATTTTGGGTGGTGACTTGAATTTCACGCTTTCTTTGGACGAGGTTTGGGGTCATTATGCCAAAGAGGGTGTTGTTGTTGGGAATATTCGTGAGTTAGTTTCCTTGCATGGATGGATAGATGTTAATCCTATGGAGAATAAGATAACTTGGTCCAACAAACCTAGTGGTGATCAAGGTATTTACAACAGACTTGATAGAAATTTTTTATGAATGTTGCCTTATTTGAAGATAGACATGTGTTTAGATCGTGGGTTCGGTCTTTCATGTTCTCTGATCATTTTCCTATATTCCTAGAAATTGAAGCCTCCATGGAGAATCCGAGAGCCCCTTTTAAGTATAATTCTCTTGGTTTGTTTTAGACTATTTCCATTCCTTGGTGGATTCCACTTGGGTTCAGTTTCAAGTTGGTCATGGGTGGGATTCTAGTCAGTTTGGTGTGAAGGACTCTCGTAGGAAGGTCCATGAGGGAATATTGTTGGAAGTGGAACTGGAATTGGAGAGGCTCTACAATTCTACTAGTGTTCACGGTTGATAACTGAAAGGATGAAATCACACTTTTGGAGAAAGAGAGATTGAAGTTGTTGGAAGACATTGAGAAGGAATGGCATCTAAAGAACAAGGTTCTATTGTTGGAGGCAGGGGATCAGAACACCAAATACTTTCAGAGGATGGAGGCTCACTGCAATAATGTTAATACTATCTGGGATGTTCAAGATCACTTGGGGAATCAAGTTAGGGATTTTTTTAATTTGGCGGAAGAGGAAATATCTCATTTCATCGTCTTTATAAATATGCAGCTCTACCTGGTATGTTGTAAATGCTTTAGATTATCCAGAAATTTACTAGAATGTTGACCGAGGGGGAGAGTGTTGAATTATCTTGTGTTGTTTCCTTGGATGAACTTCTAAATGCCCTGAATTGTTTTTCTAGATAAAAGAGTCTGGGGTTAGATGGGTGGCTGTTGGAATTTTATTTGGATTTATTTGATTTAATTGGTGAATATCTTATCCATGTTGATAAATAGGTACTCCTATGTAGGGTAGTCCCTGAATCCATAAATTCTACTTTTATTGATTTAATTCCTAAGAAGGACATGTTAGGATTATTATTAATCCTTCCTTCGACCACATAGTCTAATTGTCTATTTTCCTAGCTTAAGAGGTATTCATCACTCCACTAGTGCATGGGGGACACACCTAGGGTACATATGCCACTTACTGCACCATATTGCATGAATTTAGGAGCCCCAGGGACCAATCCCTATATTTTAGGAACCCACTTTGAGTGCCACTGACAATCTCCTTCAGTGGACCTTGGTGGGTAAACATTTATGTTCAATTATGCTCCAGTTACTATTAGTTAGATCACAAACCGTTAGCCTAGCACCAGTTTGCATGATTGAAGGGATTCTGGGTGCCTTTTCTTACCTACCCTCATCAGTTAACTGATTGTAGACTTAGTTAGTTATCCGGAGTTGCATTAGTGAGCTCCACTGGTGATTTTTCCACACTGAGTTAACTCCGGAGTCAGTGTGAGTTAGTAGATTCGAATCCTATCTTTAGCAATTTAATTCTCCTATATGTCCAATTAATGTATTCCTTATTATTTACTGATTCATAAATACAATCATATTATTCCAATTTTGTCTCCATGTGTGTGCAATTTTCTCATGATTAATTGAACAATCTATGCTAAATTTTTCTCTCTCTTCTACATGTTGAAAAGTTAACTCTAAAGGTCCTCTTTATAATTTTCGTTTGGTGTGATAAAGAGGACATGTAATTTGTCCCTTGTGTATATTTATGTATAGAGTGGAATTATATATAAATAAATGATGTTTTGTACTTTATTGTATTGGGTCTCACATAAATGACATTTAATAATTAAAGTGACTTATTATTAAATGAGGGTGCATTTAATGATGACCCTAGATCTTGTAAATGAATCTCAACCACAAATTAGGTGGCTAGAGAAGTAGTTGCAACTTTTAAAGTATAAAACTAGGATAAATTACAAATTGAAGACACCAACCATCAACAAGAGGAGAGAGAGAGGATTGATACTGAAGGAGAGAGAAGTACCCTAGAATACTAACACATTTCCCAAGACATGGAGTAGCACAAATACTGAGGAAAAGAACAACAACATTAATTGCAGAAAGTACAAAATCATTTATTGAACCTGTCAGTTCTGTACAGCACGTGTGAGGCACGGAAATCAAGGCAACATACCGTACAAAAATATGACAAGGCTGTGCAACATTTATTGTTGTTGTGGCATGATTCTTGAGGCAGGAAGAAAGTACATAAAGTACAGCACGTGTGCAGACCGTACAGTTCTATACCACATGTGTGAAATTACAACAGTTCTGTACAGCAACAGAGTGGCACAAAAATCGAAGTAATTTGGTAAAAGTGGTTTTGGGTGATGGAATTTGTCAGTAAGGGTTGGAAGAAGAATTTTTATGTGTTGTTGGGAAAAAATTCCAAGATTCTCCTCTTAAGGATAATTTATTCTTTCTAGGGTTTTTTGCAGGAGTTGGGGTTTTTCCTGGTTTTTTACCAAAAATATCTGTGTATTCATGTGTGAAAGATTTGCTTAAGTCTTGGAAAGTTCTTGAGATGGTGGTTTATATTCTAAATTTAACAGGTAAATTTTTAATCATAAACCTTGTAATTTTCTCAAGTGTTTGACATAATGTGTAAAAGATAAGTTTCATATTAAGTCATTAAATTTATTGATGGTATTAGAGCCAAGATGAAGTAGTATTCAAAGTTTTGAATTACAAAATAGTTGTGTTTTCTTTCCAGTTTAAGATTTGTTGTAAGTTGTTTTCCATATGATGAGCATTAGGTACAAAGATAGATTGGATGGTATATCCAACTATATACCTTGGAAGGTTAGAATAACTGTGGTGCTCAAGGAATGGAAGATATGGATCTTTGCATACACCAAGATGACAAATCCCACTGACAAGGATGACCTAGAAGAGCATGAAGCACTTAAAGTAAGAGCTCAGAGAGTGATCTTGGATGGGGTAAAGGATCATCTGATCCCGCATTTGGCAGATAAAAAGACTAGCAATGACATGTGGGACACCCTGAAGTAGTTGTTCGAGGCAAAGAATGAGAGTCAGAAGATGGCCTTGAAATAAATGTTACACAATGTGAAGATGACTAAAGAATAAAGTGTAACCTCCTATCTAACTTGAGTGTCTCAGGTCAAAAATGAGTTAGCAGTAGTGGAAGAAACCATCTCAAATTTAGAGTTGGTGAGAAAAGCCCTGAAGGGCTTCACTAAGAAATGGGAGGTTTTTGTCAAATGTATTGTTGGAAGAGAGAAACTTTCGGACTGGTTGAGGCTCTGGGATAATTTTATCCAAGAGGATATTTGGGTGGTCAAGTCAGCAAGGAGGTGGAGCATGATGTAGCCCTTCAACAAAGACAAACAACAAAAAGAAAGACCTTAGTCAGATCAGGTGCTACCATTGTGGAAAGATGGGACACTATTCTTCAAATTGTCTTGAGGAAAAGATTATGAAAGAAAAGAATGAAAGAGATGTGGAAACCTCTGCAGCAGTAGAAGATTATGCAATGAAATTATGCCTTGGACTTTGTGCTGAAAGCTATACCCACTAGATGATGGTGTACACATAAACATTATATCTCTAAATGGCCACAATGTAGAAGATTAATGGAGATCAGATTTGGAGAACGGATCTATTATTCTGATTAGAGTATACAAGACTGGCAAATCCTATGGAGCATATTGAGCATTTTCGTAGGAAATGGAAAGAATATCCGCGACAGGAGTGGGTTCATCGATTTATCCACACAATGGAAATGGTACCTAGAAATTGGTACATATCAGTGGAATTGTGAAGAGGAATTGATGAATGGGAAAGTTTAGTTACAAGCTTCACCTAGACATTTGAGTTCACAAGTAAACATCCGACAGTCGATGTTGAGCTACAAATAATGACGGTAAAGGTATTTGAAGAAATATCAGTCGCAGCCATGAACTTCCATCAATACAACATATAACAAAAAGAGAGAGCTAAAGAATATAATTAATATTGGGTTGTTGACTTTGTAGGACCTATCTGTCCACTAGGGAAGTGCACTGGAGCAAGGTATATTATCATTGCGATTGATTACCTGACCATATGGGAAGAAACTATGCCAGTAAAGGACTATACTGTTGCGACAACCGCGAAGTTATTATTTGAAAACGTTGTGACAAGGTTCGGTTGCCCAAATATTTTTATCATCGATCAAGGTACGCACTTTGTAAACCAATTGATTGAAGAACTAACTAATGAATTCTAAATACATCATAGAAGAACAACTCCAGGCATTTGATAAATGGGTTGTTGATTTTGTAGGACCTATCAATCCAGCAGGGAAGCACACTAGAACAAGGTATATTATCACTGTGAATGATTACCTGACCATATGAGAAGAAGTGACACCTTCTAAATACAAGTGACACCTTAAAGTGTTTTATTATCTTATTACAATCTAAATATATTTAGAATTAGCTTATTACAGTCTAAATACAATTGACTCCTACATAGGAGTCAAGAACATATATATAATGGCCAATTGTGAATTTATTATTGTGTTATGGTATCTTTTTAAATCTTTATATTTAATTACATGTTTTATATTTTTCAATATTTCATGAGAATAAGTTCTGATTTTCTTTGTTCCCATGAAAAGTTTTGATATTTCTTTGATCAAATGATAGAAATCATAATCATATTTAATGGATTAAGATATTTTTTAATATTTAATCTAAATAATTTTTAATTATGAATTTTTATTTTTTAATAAATATAAATTATAATTAGTTTATTGTATTTAATAATAATTATAGATATAATATTTAATATTTTTTATTAAGTTATAACCACTATATTATGTTTAATAATTATGGATATGATATTTAATGATAATGATGATGATTAACGTTTACTATTGAGATCAACTTTGGTTTATTGGACCTTCAAAAGAATAATACTTGGTTTACTTTAAAATCTTGTTCATGTAGCTTGCCAACAAGCTTTCCAAGCTCAATATAGTTTTGGTAAGTTAGGAGGTTATAAATGTTTGTATTGTATCAAATACTATGAAACTCAGATCTAATGTGAGTGTAAGCAGTGCACTCTAAGAGAAAGTGCTATTCATCCTCAACGCTCATAGACTCACACAGATGGCAAACCCTTTTTCCACCTATGGAGTTGTAAGAATACGGCGGACATCCTGTTTCGCTATGGAGTTCGTGAGAGTTCGTTCTAGTCTTGGCTATATTAATTTTCTTCTGTGAGATAGTTACTACTGAGAGATACTTCTGATCTTCCAAATTAGGATTAATAACCTCCTTATAGTATCTTAATTTTCTCTTAACCGCTAAATTTTTCTCACACCACAATTTCTCTTTAAACTTAGAAGTAATAATATTTTTGACATTATCAATGTTCTACAAATGTCATTTTCATCAATGCCTTTGGGGCGTAGTTGGTTTTGACAGTAATAATATCTTTACACTAGCACCACTTGGGGCGTAGTTGGTTTTGACTTGAGTTTAAAGCAATTTTAGGAAGTCTCTCATTTCCCATGTTATTTATTGTATGCTTGTACATCATGCGCCTACTCATAGCCATGCTCTCGATGGGGGAAATAACCACTTACATGAGTAGAATAGGATAAGGCGTATTGCTTTTAATTTTGAGGTTATAAGTTATAAACCGCTTCTCGATTTGCTCAATCTTTCTCCAAGATTCTCTAGAAATGTTGCACCCCATACTTCACAACCGTATAAGATAACAAGAATGACAAGAATTTCAAAGAGGAACTTTTTTTTATACCACATGACCAGATTGATCGATTTATATTTATTTTCAAGACCAAAATAAGCTTTCCACCCTCCATTAATCATTTTCTCAATGTTATAGTTTTAATTGAGCTTGTGATGAATATCAATTCCGAGGTACTTGTAAGAAGACAATTTTTCTAGATTTATATTATCATAAATAAAATTGGCATAAGTGTCTTTCTTAAATTTTATAATTATGATTTTTTCCTTGTTAATATTAACAATCATATCTATCAAAACAAAAATAATATTTAATAAATTTTATTAAATTATAATTACTATATTATATTTAATAATTATAAATCTGATATTTAATAAATATATGG
>LPNX010064847.1:1007912-1038101 GCA_001517045.1 Pseudotsuga menziesii | reverse complement strand
ATTAGAAAGAATATTATTTTCACAATTATATATTTGATTAGTATAGTACATAAAACATAATATTATATAATTAGAAGGCCATGAATACTTATTATTTTTATAAATACATATTTTAACATAATATTATAAATATATGGNATATATATATATATATATATTAAAGTTAATAAGTATTAATGTCATTCATACATTTATATAATGTAATTTGTTTTATTTTTTGGGAATTTTTTTCGTTTACGTATTAATATTTGAATATTATTTTTTTCAAAATGATGTTTTTGTAAAATATATTTATTTATGTAAATTAAAAACGAAAATTATACTTTAAAAAAATTAATATGAGCAAAATGGAGAAAAAGTAACAATGCCATGTAAAAATAAATAAACCCAATTGAAAGTGTGTGTGATGTCCTGCAAGAAAACAAATGTAGCTGGCAGCCCGGTTAAGTCGTTTTCTAACCTTGAGTGCATCTAAGTGGAGTCTTTGGGGATCTAGTAAAAGGCATTTTAGCCTTTTATCTAAATGGATATTATATTCATAGTTGTGATTTATAATTATATAGCATTTTTTATATTTTTAACACATATTTTATATGTAATACATGTATACAATTATCATTAGGCTTTTTAGACATAGAATCTAATTTGCTCAAGTTTATGGAGTAAGCAATTTATGTTTATTATGAAATTGATATAAGATTTTTGTAATGTATATAATAATATATTGTATGAATAATTAATAGAATATGAGATGTTTACAAGGAGTAGTGTTAAAGGGTTATATTTTTTTATTTAAAAAATAAAAAAAATTATGGTATTTTTTTAAAATAATAATATAATTTAATGTGTTAAAATTAGTTTTAATGATAAGTTTGTTTTTGTAAATTTCAAAAAAAGTTAACAAGTGGCTTGTGTGTACATAAAATAATTTAGTGATATATACATAATTTTTGGAAACATATATATATGAACATAATATACACAACTTGCACTAGTGTACATATTCTTTTAAAAGTTATGATGATTTTTTTTTCGAAACTGACTGCTGAAAATTTTAATTGCATTTAGTACACGTGTGTGCACATAAAAAAACATTTATTGGTTACAAAAATTGAAAACAAAAAATATCATTTTAAAGAGTACAAGTTGGTTTGAGGCGTATATATTTTTTGAAATTTTTTGGTCGTGTACTTTCTATGTTATTGATTTTTTTTGCTCTGATTCAAAGTTGTGGACATGGTTTTGTAAGCGTAAGTTTGAAAAAAAATTAACATATAAACTTAGAAACCCATAAATTATATGCCAGTGTATATTTTATTCGTTGATGAATCCATCAATGTGAAGTCCACTACCTAAGGTGCATCCCAAGATAGGGTTTAAGCCTTTTAAGCCTCACAAAGAGACCAATAAATTTAAATTTACAGAGATGGAGGCGAAAAGCCCTCGATTGAGTTATTAGCTCGATCAAGGTCTTTAAAACTCTCGAGCGAGATTTATGTACATTTTTAAATATCTCAATCAAATGTTTAAGTGCAGTTAAAGTAAAAGCTTAATTGAGCTATTCAATTTAAAAAAACATTTAAATTTTATATGCAAAAAATAAAATATATTAATTTAAATAGCTCGATCTATCAAGCTATTTAAATTAATATACTTTACTTTTTACATATAAATTTTCAGTGTTTTCCATATATTCTGATTGTTTTTTATTAATTTTGTTTTAAATAGCATTATATAATAATACATAATATTTGCAAACATAGCTATTTCTAATATATCCAAATAGTAATTAGCTTAATGTATTTTTCTCATGGTATTTGATGTGATGCGATACCATGGAAAAATATACCATGGTGTAGTAAAACCATGGGCCATAAATCACGTTAAGCTAATTACTAGCTCAATCGGATTAAAAAGATTTGAAATAGTTGGGTTTTAAATGTTACATGTATTATTACCATTTTTAAATGAAAGTAAAAATATAACAATAATAAAATTATATGTAAAAAAGAATATTAATTCAAATAGATAGTTCGATCGAGGGTTTAGATAACCTTCCATTAGGCTCCAACGCTCCATCGAGGATTATTTAAACCCACGGTCGAGCTATTAAAAAATGTTTATCGAGGGCTTGTTTAAATCCTCGATTGAGATTTCAAAAGCTCGACCGAGATCATGTTTTCGGAAATCTACGCCCACGTCTTGCTAAAAAGTGTTACCCATCTTCATGGGAACACCATTGCCACCCTCTCAACGAATGCTTTGTCCTCAAAACATATAATAAATAGGTTCATTTTCCCCTTTTATTGGATTTTGGATCTTTTCAACCTTCCTGAGATGAAGTGAAATATACATTCTAAGTGGTTCTTGTGATTGTTCCTTTTGAAAATTAGTTCATTTTTTATACACATCATTCTCATTCCTATTTGGTAGTGTGCATGAGATTGATGCCAGTGATATTTTTAGTGGTGTTTTAGCATAGTGAAAATCTAAGTTGTATGCTATAGTGATTTTTTTCCTGGATTTGAAACTTCTACTTGCTTTCCATCCACTATTCTATGGTAACGCAAAGACATGTCTTCACATTTATGCCCTGAAATCCAATTCTTACCACATTGATGACAATTGTTTTCCTTTCTTATATCATTTTTCTAAGTGGTGATATTTATTATCAATGTAACTAGTTAGCCTCTTTAGAGAATCGAAAACTACTTATTGACTTATCAAGTTCCTTTTAATCATTTTTTCCATACATCTACATGCAACTAATGTATTAGGTATTAATAGCCTTAGATCATTGTGGATAATGTGTTTTCACTCAAAAATATACATGTTTAGTAGTTCCACATTTGTAAGATTAGGAAATATGGTTGTAAGCCTTATTCACATTCATGGGTATATTCTTTCATTGTCCATGTTTTTTGTAAATGGGAAAACTTGGTATAAGTGTCTTCTTTTTCATCGTCATGAAACTTCTTAAGGAGATCTTCTATGAACATTTTCCAGTTAACTAAAAAACCACTAGTGTTTTTGGACCATCTTGTGAACCAAACATAAGAATCACCTTCTAAATATAAAGATGCCATCGATATCTTCTCTAATTCATTGGTATGTGGGTTCATAGCAAAAATTCCCTTGCTTTTATACCCACATGATAACCCTTCAACCGTTCAATCCATGATTCTTCGGTATCTCGATTTTGGATGTATTTACATACCTTTTGTTATGTAGATATATTTAACAAGTGTTTGGAAGTTATGGGATTGGTGGCGGTTTTTAGTAGAGTAACGATTGTGCAAATAATGCATCTACCCTTTTTGTTATCCAGTTCGTCATTTCATTGTGATAATTAAGTATCTTCATTGTTTCATCCCTATCATCATTTCTTATTCTTAATAGGGTTTGTCATCATTCTTCCCATCATTTTTTGGAATTCTCTATTAGTTTGTCAATTATCTCCCTGAACATTTTACGTCTTTCTTTTGTTAACTTATTGATGCCCCCCCACCTAACTCTTTTGGTCATTTTTTAACATTACCCAAGTGATGTTTTAAGTTGTTGATTTCACCTCTATAGCAATTAATGTCTATGTGTAATTCATCATTGCTAACCATCTTGGTTTTGGTTTTTTTCTTTGTGGAACCCACTTTACTATTACTTTACTAAATTAGATTTATAAGCCAAGCCAATAAGATGACTTGAATTGAGGATTATGGGGAAACAAGCCCTGGCTAGGGTTTCACTGATTCAACGCATGGCATAGGTTTTTGTTGGTTTTTGGGTTGTGGCCCTAATCTGATTTGATGGAGGTCATTTGTGGTACCCTTGTTGATTACTCAAACAATTCTAGTTATGAATTTGCAGCTGATAATTAATCCTCTTCTCAGTTCAGATCTGGTGGCGGGGATGGTTTCGGGGTCTTTGGGAGAGGTGGAGGATTTGCATGGGCGAGGGTCTACAAAGATTGTCAGAAAGTCATTGGTGGTGCCATATCTCGCAGCTTTTCATAGATTTGGTACATTGCCGAATAATCTCATCCACATGGGTGATGGTACTTCAAGCAAAGGCTTGGTACTTTCACTGAGTGGGAAACTAACAGATGGGTTTCATTCAAGTTTATGGAATGGTGGGTCAGTGAAGCCTCCTAGATATGATATGGAAGTAGTGGGAGTGGTGGGTTCTTCTTCTGTGGAAGGTACAAAATACCCCATTAATTTTGCCCATGATATCAGACGGTTGGGTGCAAAAAAGTGCAAGGAACTTGGTACTATCTCTATGCATGTGAATGTGGTCAAAATACATCAATTTTTTGTTCTTGTTTTTTTTATGATGCTAAGGCTGTTTTTTAGGAGAAGGTGGTGGAGGATTTGGCTGTATTTAAAGACGAAAGCATTGGCAGAAGTATGGATCAATGGAATGTATTGGACGGATCTTCTCTATGAGCTTTGGGGAAACCTTCCTCCGGTGTTGTTGTTGGTGGGAAGAAGTGGAAGAAAGTATTAAACTCTAAGGGATCTACTAAGGAATTAGTGGTTGGTAGAGACATTTTGGTAATGGAGATTCCTAAATTATCTACTAGAGTTCTTATTGGGAGGTTTTGTGGGCGACAGTTTTGGAAGTCGTTGTTGAGTGTTCGGTAGAAGAATCCTAGTCTAAAGTTTTTAGTTCTTCTCCTGATATATTTGGGATTCCATGTAGTTGGTATGGTTTTTAATTTAATTTGTTGAAGGATGTTGAATATTTTATGCATCGTTATTGGTAATGTGGAAAATCCATTTGGCACTAAAACCTTGGCATCCCTTGTTCGATCCTAGGAAGGACACTTTGACTTCTTTCCCTATCTTAGTGAAATTTCCCTTCCTTCCATTGGAATTTTGGCCGCAGGAAGGATTTAAGGCTATTGGGGATGTGATTGGTAAATTTGTGGCAATGGATGCTAATTTATTTAAAACTCAGAGAAGGTCGATGGCTCACATTATGGAGGAAGTGGATGTTAGTCAAGGTTTGTTTGAATCTTCTGATATGGTCTCTAGTGAGTACATATTTTTACAACCCTTGGATTATTTGAATATCCCCTTCCGGTGCGATCATTTTCATCTTTATGGGCATATAATGGTTGATTGTAATAAAAAATTTGTGAATAAAATATGTAAGCGTAAAGAAGTTCTTGAGGGGGATGAATGCAATTCACAATACCTTAATGTGGTTGGTGTTGATCAACTTGTTCGTCCTCTTTTAATGAAACTAGAGGATCTAGATGAGATTATTAGGGGCGTTATCCTTCCTACTGATCTAGGAATGGAGGCATAGAAAATGCCTGAATTCTCAAACCTTATTGAGGATATTGATATTTTGTGCAATCAAATCTTGAAGATTGTGAATCTTTGGGAAGAAAGTGGTAAATTGGATACGAAAGCTGGGACTTTGGGAGGTGTTGAAGATGTTTTGTAAGTTGCATGCAAGGTGGTGGATAGTTTGGGGCTACTGATATTCTTGTAGAATATAATTTGATGCCATATGGGTTGGATACCTCAGGGGTTGTGTTAGTGGACAATATGGTGGGTATGGAGTCTTCGGTGATTTGAATTGGGTCGCTTTCTAATAAAGAAGAAAATAACTCCGATAGTGGGAGTATGGGGGATTACTTTTTGTGATCATGTGTTAAAAGTGGTGTTGGAATTGAAGGCTTATATATTTCATGTCCTCCGTTTTCTGTAGAGAAAGCTAGGAGGAAATCCAAAATGCACCATTCTGAGAAGAAGGCAAAGCGAGAAATTTCTCAGGAATGTAAGTTACAATTATCAAGGCTACTTAGAGAAAGCTAACCCCAAGAGGGTGATTTTCAATGAAGATTATTCCCCTCGATCTTTGTGGCCTTGGAGGGTGGACCAGACTACTAGCTCTCAAGTGTTTGGCCTTGCATGGATGGATAGATGTTAATCCTATGGAGATTAAGCAGACTTGATCCAACAAACTTGCTGGTGGTCAAGGTATTTACAAAAGACTTGATATATTTTTTATGAATGTTACCTTATTTGAAGATAGATATGTGTTTAGATTGTGGGTTGGGTCTTTCATGTTCTCTAATATTTTTCCTATATTCATGGAAATTGAAGCCTCCATGGAGAATCCAAGAGCCCCTTTTAAGTATAATTTCACTTGGTCTGATTTAGACTATTTCCATTCCTTGGTGGATTCCACTTGGGTTCACTTTCAAGTTGGTCATGGGTGGGTTTGTGGTGGGATTCTAGTCAGTTTGTTGTGAATCTCAAACCACTTAAGAAAAAACACAGGGAATGGAATGACTCTCGTCGGAAGGTTCGTGATGGAACACTGTTGGAAATGGAACAGAAATTGGAGAGGCTCTATAATTCTACTGGTGTTCACGGTTGATAACTGAAAGGATGAAATCACACTTTTGGAGAAAGAGAGATTGAAGTTGTTGGAATACATTGAGAAAGAAGGGTGTCTAAAGAGAAGGGTTCTGTATTTGGAGGCAGGGAATCATAACACCAAATACTTTTATAGGAGGGAGTTGTCTCATCGCAGGAATGTTAATACTATCAAGGATGTTCAAGATCACTTGGGGAATTAAGTTAGGGGTTTTTCAATTTTGGTGGTAGAGGAAATATCTCATTTTCATTGTATTTATACTGATGTGGCTCTGCTTGATATGTTGGGAATGCTTCAGATTATCCAAAACATTCCTAGAATGTTGATCTAGGGGCAAGTGTCGAATTATCTGGTGTTTTTTCCTTGGAAGAAATTCTAAATGACCTTAAATGTTTTTCTAGATATAAGAGTCTGGGGTCGGATGGGTGGCCTCCAAAATTTTATCTGGATTTCTTTGATTTAATTGGTGAAGATATTCTCTATTTTGTTGAAGAGGCAAATTGATCTAGGGTAGTCCTTGAATCCTTTAATTCTACTTCCATTGCTTTAATTCCTAAGAAGGACAAGCCAACCACATTCATAGATTTCAAACCTATCTCTCTCTGTAATGGGGTGTAAAAATCATGGAAATTTTTTTGGTTATTTGTATCAATACTTTTCTGTCTAATTATATGTCTATGGAGCAGTTTGGTTTTTTGAAGGGTCAGATCATTCACGAGGCATTGGGTGCAGCGCATGAAGGAATTCATTCCATTAAAACTCATGATATGTAGGTTTCATCCATTAAGCTTCAGTTATCGAAAGCTTATGATAAGGCTTCATGGATTTTTTTAAGATTGTCGTTACTTCACATTGGGTTCAATTTAGAGCTCTCTAATTGGATCATGAGTTATGTGACTTCCCATGTCTTTGTGGTTTTGATCAACGAATCGAGGTCCTCCTTCTTCAAGGCTTCTATAGGGCTTCATTAGGGTTGTCCACTTTCACCGTATTTGTTATTATTAGTGGTTGAAGGTTTCAGATGATCGATCATTTATGAACATAATCGACATAACATTAGGGGTGTTTCTTTCAATGGTAGGGTGTCCCTGACCCACCTTATGTTCATGGATGATATTTTTTTATGTAACCATGTTGATGTGGAATGTAGGAGATCGATATCATTGTTGAATGGCTTCTGTAAGGAAACTAGTATGGAGATTAGTGTTGATAAATTGACTATGTATATTCTTTAGATATTTGAGGAGTCATGTGCCTTCTGGTGATCCAGGAGGATCTCACATTTGATGGATTTTCATATTTTTCAAATTTCTTAAGGGAATGTTTCATTTGCATAGTGCTCACCGAGATATTTCCGACGATACCAATTTTATCAAATTTGGACTTCAAATGACTAAGTTACAACACTTTGAAGTTTTGGCATTGGAGCAATCAAGCGTCGGGAGTCAGTGTTGTTTGGTTGGAGGTTTGTTGGCAATGCCAACTACTGAACCCTGACATTGAACAGTCTGTAGTAGAAATTCGACAGGTTTACGTGGAATTTTTGTATTGTTTGAGCCGACTATCAAATCCCAAATAACGGAATAGTGGGAAAGTTGAGAGTGACGACTCGGCAACATTTTGGTTGTGGATTCAGAATCACTGAATACCAACCTCCAGATTTGAAAGCATATCAATTAACAACCTTGTAGTTCAGTATTTGAAATTTGAAAGCAGGGAAATCAACATCGGGACGTTGCAGATCAACGGTCCAGATTGATCGTTGGTATATTTGATCAATGGTTCCAGTTTAAACTAGGGATTTCAAATGTGGATTTGATTTTTCAGTTTTGCATATATTTTTGGATGAGGATATTTGGATTTGATCCTTATTTCATACCATTTTAATCCTGATTCGGGCATTGGTTCTTATCCTTCAGGACATCTGGAGAATTGTGATTGATTTGTTCCAAGTTTGGCACTTTATCCATAGATCTCTACTAGTTAATTCCTTATATTTAATAGTTTAATAAATGGTTTGTAGAGGCAAAGAGAGAGAGGGGAGGACAAGCATAATGAGCGGATCAAACACAAAGATAGAGAAAGCATTGTTTATACTTTTTTTGGCTTGCTTCTCTGTCGACCCAGGTTCAGATCCCTTATTCATCAACAATCTCTTAGGTATCGACCGACAGGGTATAACTTCTTCGGTAACACCTTTGATGTAGATGAGGTCTCACCCGATATATCTATAGGGACTTCCATAACAAGGTTTCTGCAGTTATGAGGGGAATTTCCTTATTACAACATTATTAGGTCACTCAACCGAAACCAGGGAATAGTCTTATGTATTCATACATACATCATCAAAGATTATAACATATTGTTCCGTCGACATACATCACCACATATAGTCTATGTATGTTTTAAACATGTGTTAACATTCCATATCATTTCTATCGTTTTGATGCTCAACATACTTAACAAATATTCATTCAAGCATAAACACAATGATCAAAGACACAAATTCATGGAGTTTAACATGGAAAACCATCTGGGAAAAACCACAAAGATACTTTTCATCTAGAATTATAATAATTGAACGCCTTTGGTCGGCACACACAACCTACAAACTCTTCTTTTGCTATTCTTTTACAATCAATGAATTATTTCTCGTTTCATGCTCTTTGGTTTTTTGTATCTCTTTCTTTCTTGTGCTTCTTTCTCTATTCTATTTTATTTGGTTTGTATTAATTCCTATGTTTTTTGCACACATCTTGGATCGACTTTATAGGATTTTACAACTCTTGTTTTACCCATCGACTAATTCTCAACTGTCAATCAACATGTTGTCTTACTAATTTAACATGTCCCATTACATCTAAAACATGCCCTATTGGCCCAATTTACAATCATGTTTTATTTCCCAAAAGTAGAATGTTATTCTAACTAACTGTTTCCAAAAATAGGTCGAATTCCTCGTCTCGACCTACTTTCTTCTTCTTTTGTCGTGGCTCCTTTCATCGTGGTCTTTGCTTGTCTCGTGACTAAAATCTTCATATTCACGAACAGGATTATGGATATCTTTTCTTTTCTTTTCCTAGGGCCAACAGTCCCCCAACACTCACATGTGGCTCATCTCAAGCCACATTAGCATAAATTTTATGTTGTTTCAATTTTCCTCTAAAAATATTGAAAGATTTTCACGACCTAGTCTACTTCTTGTCACACCTCTTCTTGTTCTTTGCTCAATTGCTCCACAAGTTTGGCACTGATATGTTCTAATTTTTTTATTCCTATCGT
Organism: Pseudotsuga menziesii; assembly: GCA_001517045.1. Taxonomy (NCBI): domain Eukaryota; kingdom Viridiplantae; phylum Streptophyta; class Pinopsida; order Pinales; family Pinaceae; genus Pseudotsuga; species Pseudotsuga menziesii. Next base: position 1,028,426 of record LPNX010064847.1, on the reverse strand, counting down.
TCCCAAAACTTGTCGCACCTTTTCATGAATAGGTTGAATGATACTTGTAACATGTTTTGCTTCTTCCTTTAACTCAACAACACGATATGTTCTTTACTAATGTTGTGTCCGCGGTCTGGCTACTTGTTGTTGTAATTTTTTCAAATCTACAGCCTTGGCCAACTTTTTTACTGTTGGTGGCTTCTTTAATTCATTCTTCAGTTTATTAAAGTTTTATTTAGCACTATACATATTCTCTGTAACATGTTCTAGCTCGATGTCATTTATCAAGGCTTCCTATGACTGATAGACCTGTTCAAATGCTTTGGTAGAAAGTGCCTCTGCCTCCTCAATATTCTGCACAACCTCATTTGTTGTCTTCCTTCGGCCTTCCAATACCTCCAAAGGTGTACTAGGAGTCATCTTTGATTCCAACTCCGTGAATCATTTGCAAAGGTTCTCAGCTATCTCACCCAGTCTAAAAAATTTTGGTTCGGATACCATATTAGGTGTAATCCCCTCCTAAGTGAAACTACTACAAGTGAGTCTAACAGCTGGATCTAGTCGTTTGTTGTCATCCTGCCAGTTTTTTTTCTTTATTCTATGTCTCCTTGACAATATTTTTTAGTGACGTAATGGTTTTCTTTGATGTCTTGAGTTGGACAAGTAACCCACTCTCTCTAGATTTCATCTCCTCTACAAGGGTATGTTGAATATCATGGTAGATACATTGGTACTATGAAAAGTTCAAATGTCACATGACCAATATCCTTGATCATGTCATTGTATTTTGCAGTCCCTAAGTCAATTGTTGTCGATTCACCTGATTTTTTCTTGTGGAGGTGTCAACGGTACTTTAAAAGGTCGCTCCTCAGATGGGCTCGCTACTTCCTGCGACCTAGTCAAATACGACTCCTGCTCAACTACTAATCTAACTTCTTTTACTGCAATACAAAATGCTTGCAGTAAATCTGTGAAGCTTCTTACCAATTCTACGTGTCTTTCATCCATCTTTCTGTAGCTTTGATTTGTGACTTCCTCCATTCAATCAAAAATCAGGTTTTAGTCTTCGTTTTAAAGGCCAATAATGCTAGTTTTCTCATTGGCCTTCCTCTTCTTGAGACTCTTTTCAGACTTTTCTGATTTTTTTCTTTTATTCCCCAACTCTGGATCTATTGGGGTCGTACTGGATTCATTTTGACTATTGTAGGGAGAGATTCTTGGGATTTCTTCTTCGGGTGGATCACCTCCATGAGTTCCATTGTTCTTCTTTGTTGGTTCATCCTGTCATGGACCTATTTCTGTAGAGATTAGATCCTCTGCGACAAGTTGTCTCCATTCTTCAGATCAATATTGAATAATCGTGTCACTTTATTCAGCAGATAGATGAAACTGTGTAGCTAACCACTAGTTTTGTGGATCTTTTCACGGCTGCAAAAATATTTGGTGAGCCTTGACCAAAATTGTTTTAGTAATGTGAAACCTTTTAAGGGTTTCCTCACTTATTCTGGCATGTTTTTGAATAAAATATCAAAGTGCCTCTCCTTGCAAATAAAATTCCACATTATTATCTCTTTGTCGTACTAGATATTATGGTATCTTTCTCTTCGGCATGGAACATGGAAATATACCCCTTTGTAGTCTAGTGGTTCTGCCCTTGCAACAAATGAAATTAAAATTAAAATCCATGAATAATTAAAGGGATTACCCTTTTCCTGTGCATCAGGAACATCTTCCAACAACTCGTTCAACAAATATGTCGCCCAGTTCATCTAGATTGATTTTGCACACTACTTTGTCGCAACGATTGTACCTATTGTACACTGGTAATTCGGTCGAATCTTCTGTAGTATCTTGTTAGATAAAAATTTAGCGGCAAACTGAATTATAGTTTCATTAATAGAGGTGATAGCAAAGCCTCTTTTATATATTGACAGGTTATACTTCTCCTTCATTATGTTGGTCAGAGTTGTGTCCTGGTCCTTTCCAGCCAAGAAGGGTGCATGACCCTTGCAAGTGGAAGTCCTGTAATGGATGTTATGAGCCCAACATCTAATGATATTTTTCTATCAAGCTATAGGCACCCTCCATGAAAGCATACAAACAGCTACTTCCCACGTGTATCAACCTTTGTTGTGCGACCAAAGTGTGCCATATCCATCAGCGACAACAATCCTGATTTATGTAATCCTCTCACCCACTCCATAGGGACCACATGAATAGGTCCATTCTTATTTTATCTTATAGTAGTCGTGTATCTATTCATGTCAAGTTCGGAAAACTTTCACAGGTCATGGTCAATAAACCCCATTTTCTTCAAATTTTGGATAATATTCGTTGAGACATGGCTCCTTTTGGTATGGCTGGTGTTACTAACTGATACTTGGAATTTTTACCAATAGTAACCTTTGGTGCCTCCTACGGCCTCGACGAAACATAATTAGGCAATAAGGTTGTCGACCCAGATCCTATTTCTTCAGCATCAGGTGTGGCTTTCGTGCCTGGTTTGCGACTAATTCCATGGCCAAAGTGTTTCCTTCTTGATGGTTCGGGAAAGTATGTCCATAAAACAACTTCTAGAATCAAAGTTGACAGTGAAACAACTTTGGTAGTTTCTTCCATAATGGTTGTAGGTGATGGAATCTCAACGGATGATTCTTGGACAGTGCTTGTGCTGGAGACAGAAAAGACCATACTCTAATAAAAAAACTTTGGCTCGAAGGGTTATATACAAACAAGTTTGGCGCAAACTTTCAGTCAGGTGGATACGATCTTGTAATAAATGGACAGGTGGCGGCAAATTCTGTCACATGGATCAATCTTTCTAATCATGTCAAGGAAACTGCCAATCAAACCGTCACTTTGCTTGCTACTTGAACGGTACTTATTGTGCATTAATGGTTGATGTGAACAAAAAGCATGTCATTGAAATCTATCGTTACCTTACATTATTTTTCAGCCAACTGTCAATTGCAACCAAAATCCATCACGCGACAACAATTACGCTCTTGCGACAAACATATATCCTACGACAGAATTCATCTTGTGTGACAATCATATAATCTTTGACACAATTCTTCTTTTGTGATAGACATATAGTCTATGACAACATTTTTTTATTTTGCATCACTCATAATCTATCAACAAAAACACTCATAATCGTGCGACAAAAACACTCATAAACTTCTTCTTCTTTTTCTTTTTCTTTTTTCTAGTCAACCAAAGTGCAACTATCCTGATAAGTCTTTAGCCAAATCTCATTCATGAGCCCTTTGAAGGTTGTACCATCTAATTTATGTAGTTGAACTACTCGTCCTTTCGCGATTTGAATGAAAATATATGGTACCAGTCGATGTGGCTGAAGATTGTTAGTATGCTCCAAAAAATTACTGTCATATAGGTGAACAATATCTCCAATCTGAAACTGCTTACACTTAATATGTCGGTCATGCCAATCTTTTTGTTTCTCCTTCTTGACTTTTTGATGATAGCATACGATAAATTGATCTTCTTCTAACTGTATGAGAAACAACAATCTATATTCTACAATAACAACATCTGTCATCTTTGTTATTGCAGCTATCCTGAGACTGGGTATAATGTATTCCATAGACATGATAGCATCTTGTCCATAAATCAATCTGAATGAAGTTTGGCCTGTCAAATTTTTGCAAGTTGTGTGATAATCCCATAGTACTGTAGGTACCTTCTGATCCTAATCATCTCTTTGAACATTATAGATCTTTGTCAATGCATTTTCCAAAGTCTTATTGAATGTCTCGACAACACCATTCACTTGTGGGTGATATGGTGTTGTCCTTCGGTGCTACATGTGAAATTCTTCATTTAATTTGTCAATCAGTTGGTTCACAAAATGTGTTCCTTGATCACTTATCCAAATATTTGGGCATCCAAATTGGATCACTGCATTTTCAAACAAAATTATTGCAACAGTTCCAGTAGTACAATCCTCTACTGGAATTGCTTCATCTCATCGGATCAAGTAGTCCGTCATAGTGATTATGTAACATGCACCTGTTCTCTTTCCCGGTGGATTGATAGGATTGAAAAAATCAACAACTCATTTGTCAAATGGTTGTAAATTTATCTTTGGTACTAGCGGCATCTCATATCGTCATGACAGTTTTCCAATTCTTTGGAAGATATCACAGCCGTGACAATAATCTCTAGTGTCTGCATGTAGAGTAGGACACCACAATCCAGCCTACAAAATCATGCACACTGTCTCTTTTCTTGCATAATGGCCTCCTGTGACACCAGTATGTGCTTCATTCAATACCATCAGTCGCTCATGTTCCAAAACACAATGACAAAGAATTTCATCTAGTCCCATCTTGTATAACTATCCAACAATCAACTGGAAATCTGCAGCTTTTACAACTAATTTATTCTTTTGAGTTGTATTGAATCCTTCTGGTGCATATCTTGTAGTTAAGAAATGTATAATATCTATGTAGTGATCATCAAACATATTCACTGCAAAAAGTTTTTTATCAGGAAGACTATCGTCGAGATTACTAGGATCTCCTCCACTTTCTAGCCTCGACAAATGGTTTGTTCCTGAATTTAGTTGGCCTAGTTTGACAATAATCTCAAATTCAAATTCCTAGAAGAGGAGAACCCATCGACAAATATTCCCCAACAAAATTGGCTTATTGACCAAATAATTCAACATAGAATGATCTATATAGATCTTGAAATGTTCTCCCAACAAATTATGTCAAAATTTTTGAAGAGTGTATACCATATCGAGTCCTTCTCTTTCTGTCGTGGTATATTTATTTTCTGTCATTGACATTTTTCTACTAGAAAATGTCACATGGGATTATCAATACAACCTTCGACTGGCTGCGCAAGTACAATTCCTAGTGCAATAGATGACACATCGACATGTACATGGAATTATTGTTTTCCAGTCTAGAAAGACTAGTATAAGTGTTGTAACCATCTGATTCTTAAGTACATCCAGACTCTCTTGACATTGTTCATTCCATTGAAACTTTATATCTTTCTTCGATAATTTATCCATAGGGGTTGTAACCTCTTCATATCCTCCGATGAACTTTATGTAATACCTTGTATGTCCTAATGCATTTCTTAATTGTTTCAGTGTCAAGGGTGGTGGTAAGTCGACAATAATCATGATCTTAGGGGGATCCATCAATGTTCCATAACGACAAACCACATGGCCCAACACGATTCCAAAAGGGGCACAAAAAATGCACGTATTTAAGTCAAGGGGAATATAGAACTATCAACACCATTCAAGCATCATTATGAGACCCTCAATGTGATATTTTATTAACCCAAATATCGTCTAGTCATCAATGTTAGTTTTTCAACATTAAGCTAGCATTATTAGGATCTTTAACTAAGAGAATACCAAGCACAACAATCAAACACAAGAGACAATGAACACAATGTTTTTCCTCGGGGAAACCATAAATGGAGAAAACCCCGCAACTTCCTCAGAGATAGAATCAGCACCAAAATAGAAAATCCCAAAATAGTAAGTGATCTCTCGACAGCAGTGACCTTCTTCTTATCTATCCCCAGTGTCTTCTCCTTCCTCAACTATGTGCTACACTTGAGTGTGTATGAGATGTGTGTTAAATAGAGAAGTCACTTCTCTATTTATACTACTTCTCGGCATGACTAAAACCCTACTAGGGTTGAATTCACTAGGTGAGTCTAATAACCCTAGTGCCCTGGAACTGCGGGGACTTTAACCCTTAGACAATAGGAGGGTTACCCACAATGACTTGACATGACTTGTTTAGATTATAGATCCTTCCGATCGGAACATCGGGGCATGACATCATGACTCAATTACATTACAAACACATCCCAGAATAAACATCGGGTTACAAGACATAAGATACATAGACGAATACATTTTGAAGTTACAAATACATCAACACTCCCTCTTAACTAGGAAGGTATTCTTTCGACACAATTTTCAGCACTGGTCTTCTTCTTTGTATCAACTGGAACATCTCGTCATCTTCATCTACAAGTCTTCTTCGTCATCAAGTCTTCTTCGTCTTCTTCGTCTTCTTCATCTTTGAGTCTTCTTCATCTTCAATTCATCTTCTACTTCAAGTCTTTCTTCATCACGGGATCTGCATCATCATGACTACTGGATCATCACTACTGGATCATCATCACATCTGGATCATCACTTGATGTGGATCGTCATCAAGTCTGGATCATTATCATATCTGGATCATCACTTGATCTGGATCATCATCAAGTCTAGATCATCATCACATCTGGATCCTCACTTGATCTAGATCGTCATCAGGTCTGGATCATCATCACATGCTATCTCAGAATGGTGCTATTTCGATTCTTCTTGTCACAGGAAGTTCTACAGAGTCAATCCTATAGGCCTACCCTTCATGTAGGTATTCATCAACACTTATATCTGACACTTAAGTCAGAATGGCCTGCCCATCTCTTACATCTGACCTCATCTTGTCAGAAAGGCACTCCTAGCACTCACATCTGACCTCATCTTGTCAGAAAGGCCTAGCACTGACATTTGACCATGTGTAAACACATCGCGCCAGAATGGATCACACTTATATCCAATCATGTGCAAGCACATCGCATCAGAAAGGCTCTGCACTTACATCCGACCCCATCTTGTCAGAAAGGCACAACACTCACATCTGACCATGTGTAAACACATCGTGCCAGAATGGCTTAGTACTTATATCCGACCTCATCTTGTCAGAAAGGCTCTGCACTTACATTCGACCATGTGTAAACACATCGCATCAAAAAGGCATGCACTCACATCTGATCATGAAGGAACTAATCCTACCATCGCATTAGAATGGACCCCAGTCCCAGACTGAGCTACTTGGTAACTGACCAGGTGCCTCCATTCTCCCATAGAATGGCAGTTGCCCTTACATTTGACCTACTCATCAAAATGGCCAACACTTACATTTGACATGGGAGGAACTTAATCCTTTAGCCATGACAGAATGGTTCAGCCCTTACATCTGATCAAGTGGGAACACATCCCTCTCTCACATCAGAATGGATTCTTAGTCCTAGACTGTGTTTTCATGGTAGCTGACCAGGCACCTCCATTCCCAGAATGGAAATAGCACTCATATCTGACATGGAAGGAACCTAAATCCTCTCACCATGACAAAATGGCTCAACCCTTACATCTGACCATGGAAGGAACTTAATCCTCTCCCATGTTAGAATTTCTCACAGACTCATCACTTCCCTTTGTAGGGAACCTCGATCTGGAGAACACCAAGCTTCTCCCTGAAGTACTCAAACTTCACCCTAACCAATGGCTTCGTCAACACATCAACTATCTGATTGTCTGTCACAACATACTGGAGCTTCACTGCTCCTCTCTGCACCATATCCCTGATATAGTGATACTTGATCTCGATATGCTTCGACTTGTCATGGAACACTGGATTCTCCGACAACTTCACATAACTCTGGTTTTCACAATGTATACAAGTAGCATCCAACTAGAGATCAAATAAATCAGACAATAGCTTCCTCATCCATACTACCTCACAACTAGATGAACAAGCTGTGACATACTCTACTTCAGCTATACTTAGTGCCACAAAGGATTGCTTCCTGCTAAACCAATAGATCACACCTAATCCCATACTAAAGCAACATCCTGAAGTGCTCTTTCTATTGATGGCACTTCCTGCCCAATCTGAATCAACATAACCCTCCAGCTTAATCTTCTGATTCGCCTCATACTTGAGCCCATAATCAACTGTACCCCTCAGGTACCTCAGAATATTCTTTGCAGCAATCAAGTGAACATTTCTCGGATCTGTCAAGAGCTGGCTCAAGGTGTTCACATCAAAGCAAATGTCTGGTCTCGTGTTTGTCAGGTACATCAAGGACCCAATCATCTGACGATACATCGTAGCATCAACCGACTCTGATGAAGAATCACTCAATAGCTTCAGGTTCAATGCCATAGGTGTGGCCATGGATTTGCAATCCATCATCCCAAACCTCTTCAGGATCTCTACTACATACTTCCCTTGTCCAAGGGAGATTCCATCTACACTCTGCCACACCTCCATACCTACAAAATAATGCATCATACCCAAGTCCTTCATTTCGAACTCGGCAGCAAGCTTTCTCTTCGTATCAGCAATCAACCCATCCATACCTGTCACAAATAGATCATCTACATATAGTAGGAGCATCAATGGGTTTCCATCTTCAACCTTGTAGTAAAGGTTAGAATCTGCTTTACTCTTGGTAAATCCCAAACTGGATAGAAAGCTGTCAATTATGTCGTACCAAGTCCTAGGTGCCTGTTTCAAACTGTACAGGGCTTTCTTCAATCTGCACACATGAGACTCTCTGTCATGTGTCTCAAAACTGAGTGGTTGTTCTACATACACTTCCTCTTCTACTACACCATTCAAGAAAGCAGTCTTGACATCCATCTGGTGTATCTTCCATTTCATCATTGCAGCCAAAGCAAGTACTGATCTGATGGAAGTGTATCTAGCTACAGGTGCAAAGGTCTCTTCATAATCTATTCCTTCTTTCTGAGAGAAACCCCGAGCCACAAATCTTGCTTTATATTTTTCAATGCTACCGTCTGCAGCATGCTTGATCTTGTAGATCCATTTGGAAGTCACAACTGACTTCCCTTCTGGTCTTGGGACAACATCCCAAACATCATTCTTCATGATCGATTGGTACTCTTCGATCATAGCATCCTTCCATTCTTTCCGTTCTGCCACTTCTTCATAATTGGAAGGTTCTTTATCAATGAAATCACATAGTAAAGATACATACCCGGACCAGGATCTGGTCCTCTTTCTTTCTCTGTGAATCTCTTCTAGAGCCCCATATATTTCTGCACCTTGGATAATTTCACGTACCCAAGCAAGTTTCCTCTTATGAAGATTCTTCTCCAAAGGTGGATCTATAGGTCTTTGTGGTTCTTAAAATTCTCAATCTTTTACTTGAGTTTCTTCGTTCATGGTTTTATCATGAATTTTGGGTGCTTTTGCTTCTTCAAGTTCTTCAGCAGGTCTCTTTCTAGATTTATTGTAAGCTGTGTCTTCATCAAATGTTACATCCCTGCTGATGTCAATCTTCTTGTATCCTGGGAAATAGATTCTGTAAGCCTTCGAGCTTTTAGAGTAACCCACAAATATACCCTTCTTTCCTGAAGGATCTGATTTTGTTCTCTTCTCTTTTGGAATGTGTATGTACACAGGATAGCCGAATATTCTGAGATGGCTGACTTCTGGTTTCTTTCTGGAGAAGAGTTCTTCAGGAGTCTTGTTCTCGAGTACTCTATGTGGAGTACGGTTCTGTACATACACCATTGTTCTGGCAGCTTCTGCCCAAAGATGCATAGGAAGATCTTGATAATGAAGCATTGCTCTTGCAACTTCCATGATAGTTCTATTCTTCCTTTCTGTAATCTCATTCTGTTGTGGATTATAAGGAGTGGACAACTCCCTTTTAATCCATGAGTCTTTACATAGCTCTTTGAATTCATTCGAAGTGAATTCTTCGCCATTATCTAATCGAAATTTCTTGATCTTCTTTTCAGTGTGATTCTCGATCAAGGCTTTGAATTCCTTGAACTTGCTGAATACTTCATCTTTGTTCTTCATGAAGTAAACCCACATCTTCCTAGAAAATTCATCAATGAAAGAAACATAGTATACATACCCGCTTAGTGAGCTTGATGACATAGGACCGCATACATTGAAGTGAATGATTTCCAAGATTCCTTTTGCTTTGCTTTCGCTACTTGGAAATGTCTTCTTTGTGTTCTTTCCTTTCACACATCCTTTGCAGACCCCATCATGTTTTGCTTGTATTTCTGGAAGACCTTCAACAGCTTTGCTTGCAAGAGGTAGTGCTCTGTAATGCACATGTGCAAGCCTTCTATGCCAAAGTTCATTTGGCTCTACTGTTTCATGAACCAAGGCTTGTTATGGATGGCCCTTCAATTTGTACAAACCTCCTTCTTGTTCACCAATCACTATTGCATTATCAATAGTCTTTCCTTTTGGCCACATGATGAATTGGCCATCTATGAATACAACCCTCATTCCTTTTGCATCTAATTCCGATATGGAGAGAAGGTTCTTCTTGAGTCCCAGCACAAACAATACTTCCTTCATTGTCATAGACTTTCCAGAGTCTAACTTATAGGAAGATTCCCCACTACCCTTTATTAGATATTGGTAGTCATCTCCTAGCTTCACCTTGTGAGGTGATTCATGTTCTGAACGTCTCACAAAGGATTCCTTGAATCCAGTCATATGTTTGGAAGCCCCACTATCTATAAGCCAATCATTGCTTCCATGAGTAATGTTTCCTGTGAGAGCGGAAATCAAAACATATTCATCCTCGCTTGAAGAATATTCACTTTCATATCTGGTTCTCTTTGATGAAGGTTCATCATCCTCTGCAGCATGAGCATGATGTCTTGTTTTTTTTCCCTTCTTCTTGTGAGAGCTACTTTTGTTCTTAGGACAATCTCTAGCAAAGTGTCATCTTTCATCACATGTATAGCAAATGAACTTAGACTTATCTCTAGGATTTCTAGAGTTATTCCTCTAATGAGAGTACTTACTTCTGTGATGGCTGGATCTGGGTATCTTGGATTGTATTGTGAGAGCTTGATCTTCACTTCCCATATTCTCTTATCGAGCTGCTATTCGAGCTTATTCTTGAGAACATTCTTCCCACAGTCTGCTGAACTTGACTAAATTATTTCTAGCACATATGCCTTGAATGAAGGAGTCCCATGTCCTAGGGAGACCATTCAAGGTGGTCATCACAATTTCTGCATTCTCCGTTTCTTCATCTACTTCCTCTAATTGTTCTTTGATCTGAGAAACCCTTGTGAAGTAAGACTGGATGGTCTCTGCATTCTGGATCTTCACATTCTTCAGTTGATTCCTCCGAGTCATCTTTCGGTTTATGTTCTTCCCTTCAAACAATTTGGTTAAGGCGTCAAACATAGCTTTAGGTGTCTTGAGAGAGGACACCTATGGTATAAGGTGATCCTTGATAAAATCATCAATGATCCTCTTTGCCATAACCAACTTCTTCTTATGTAAGGCCTTAGCCTCATCTTTCTCTGGAACTGGAACCTCCTCATTGATGTAGGAGTCCAACTCATTCTCTTCCAGGACCAGGGAGATCCTATACTTCCAACCTCGAAAGTTATCAACTTCCTCAAGATTTTCATCAAGCTTGGTATGATGAGACATCTTAACTGAGAAACTCAAATGGAAATACAAAAGATTTATATCTTACCAGGTCAAGATGTTAGATCTGGATTTGGAGCTAAAATCCTGCAGTACTGGTTCGGCAGTAGTGTTGGGTCCAAAACTAAAAAACCTCAAAATTGGATTTTCCTTCGACAGAAAGATGCACCCTAAGGAGGAGAGTTATTCCACCTTACATTTGCTGAAAATATGTGGAGGAATATCCACAAACTAGGAAGCCCTAGTTCCCGCAGCTGCACAGTGTCTTCTTCTCAGGTTAGCTCTGATTCCATGTTAGTTTTTCAACATTAAGCTAGCATTATTAGGATCTTTAAATGAGAGAATAACAAGCACAACAATCAAACACAAGAGACAATGAACACAATTTTTTTCCTCGGGGAAACCATAAATGGAGAAAACCCCGCAACTTCCTCAGAGATAGAATCAACACCAAAATAGAAAAGCCCAAAACAGTAAGTGATATCCCGACAACAGTAACCTTCTTCTTATCTAGCCCCAGTGTCTTCTCCTTCCTCAACTATGCGCTACACTTGAGTGTGTATGAGATGTGTGTTAAATAGAGAAGTCACTTCTCTATTTATACTGCTTCCCGGCATGACTAAAACCCTACTAGGGCCGACTTCACTAGGTGAGTCTAATAACCCTAGTGCCCCGGAACTGCGGGGACTTTAACCCTTAGACAATAGGAGGGTTACCCACAATGAATTGACATGACTTGTTTACATTATAGATCCTCCTGATCATAACATCGAGGCATGACATCATGACTCAATTACATTACAGACACATCCTGGAATAAACATTGGATTACAAGACATAAGATACATAGATGAATACATTCCGAAGTTACAAATACATCAACAATCAAAGTATATTTCAATAAATTTATGGATGAAGTATTGGAAATAAACTACAACTATTCTAGAAAAAATAGCAGGAGCATTCTTAAGTCAAAAAGGAATTACCATATACTGGAAACATCCCCATTCTGTCGTAAAGGTTGTCTTGTGTCAATCCTCCTTTGCAATCCTTATCTAATGGTAACAAGAGAACCCATAAATAAAGGAATATACTTCGTGTCCTCTGATGCTTTCCAATTCTACATCTGCAAATGGTGTTGGGAATGGGTCGTGTAGACAGACATCATTCAACTTTCTCAGGTAGACACATATATGGATTTCACCAATTTTCTTGTCTTGCACCACCATAGGACTAATCCATTCAGATTATTCAACGGGTTCTATAATTCCTGCATTTAACATTCTGTCTATCTCATTTTTGTATTTCTCCTTATATCTTGGGTCGAGTCTGTATGGCTGTTGCTTAATAGGTTTTGCATCGAGATTCAAGGGAATCTTTATTTTTCCAAGATCTTCGACAATTCCCTTCATTTCTAAAAACTTAATGGGGAATATACCTTAGAACTCATGCAATAGGTCTGTAATCTTCTTGACGGTTTCATCATCCTGATAATCCCCGATATTGGCAAATTTTGGATTCTATGGAGAGCCAATGTTTACTTTCTTTATTTTAAAAGGAATCATAAACTTGTCACTGGATGTACCGAAACTTTCCACTGCGCAAGTATCTTTAGACTCAGAAATATTTATGTCGCGTGGATCATCATCATTAGGTTCACCTGTTACATTGTAGCACTCCATCAAATGTTGGACTGCCGCAATTCTCTGATGGAAACTTGTCATCGACATAGGAATATATTAAAATATATTAGTCATGATTACTTGCAGAGAAACATCAATTGAAGGATTATCATCAGCAAATTCAAATGTATGGGTGAAACTGGCAGCTAGCTCTTTCCACTCAATTGTTCATCATCCCAACTCAACCATTGTATACCAATTTCTTGCTATCATGTCCAAAGTGTGTATGAACTGATGGACCCATTCTTTTCACGGTGACGTCTCCCATGTCAGGAAACAATGCTCAATACCCTCAGTAGGAATAGTGAGTCATGTATATTTTGGGCCAGTATATAGCATCTTTTCTCCAAATCGTACTTCCAACAACTTCGACATTAAGGCCAATCTAAAATAGTTTATTTATGCGCAACCACTATCTTGCAGGTGTATCCTTCAATAAAAATTTAAGGGCTAAAAAGCGCTAAGGTTAAGTTAGTTTTTCTTCAGACTCCGTAAGAAAATATTACAATTTAGGAAAACCTTCATAGGTAGGAAGATCACATATATCGGTACCTACCTGTCGCACATATTTTGTTATTCTTGTGCATTTTCTCATTGATACTTCATGGAGTTAGTTCTGTCAATTCTCCAAAGCTTCACTTGGATCCGATGAGTAGGAACTAACAATTCTCCAGTTGATATTTCCATCGGCTGTCATATTTACATAATCATCTATCACAAAGGTAATATTGTAGATATGGTCTAGACATCCATCTTGTCCTTCATTATCTACCTACTTGAATTACCTCTATTCTTCTAGAGGATCAAGTGGTGTGACCACCTTTAACTTTGTATCCTCAAATGCAAATATCCTCTGATTAAAATTTGTTGAAATATTGTAACTTCGAAGAATATTCTATATGTATCTTTTGTGGTCCCCGATGGTCCTACCGGGAGAACCACTTGTATTATCTTGTCCCCCGATGCTTCTAATAAAAAGAAATAATAATATTCATGAGGTTGTCCCCTCTAATTGTAAGGGTGGGTCATTAGCACCCCAATGTGGTTACTTGAGCCTACATGTGTAAATCGAGCCTACATGATTAACTCAAGCCTACATGACAGATGAGTTAACTTAAGTGAACGGATGAATATAAATAGAGGTGTAGTTCTCCTCATTTGAGGCACACACTCTCACTTGTGTAGCGCATGAGTGGAGAAGAGAAGAGTAGCTGGAGAAGGAGGCGGGTCAGGCTTTGATCTCCTTGTTGGTTTTACCTTTTATCTTTTTAAGGCATCTATATTGAGGAAGATTTTGCTGGGTTTTTCCCTTTAGGGTTTTCCCAGGATAAATCTTTGTGTTCCTTTTGTATGGTTGTGCTTGTCTATCTTTCAGTGATCCTGTTTATATGCTTTTGTTATGAATTCGAAATGAAATACTAATGATCTAGCTTAGCATATGAAAATTTAACATGGTATCAGAGCCACCCTGAAAGAAGACATTATGCAGCTACAAAATCTAGGGCTTCTTAATTTTGTTTCTCTCTCCACAATCGATCAGCAAAAGAAGGCTAGGCTGACTCTCCATTGAAGGGCGCATCTTTCTGTCGAAGCGGAATTCGATTCCGAGCATTTTCAGTTTTCGGTGCGGGAAATTAGGGCTTCTTGCATAAGATGAATTTTTAAGTGAGCCCAGCATAGGATTTCTCTCCTCATCAAAATCTAAGTTTAGAGACCTGGATCAAGAAATTTGGTTGGGTGAAACTCCGGGAAAGTCAAACCCTAGTTTGACCCCGATATGGAAAAACCCTAAATACTAAAACGGATAAGTTTTGGTACATTCGCTATATACTGAGATTGGAGAAGGATCAGGAGTTTAAAATTACAGAGGTCAAATATAAAATCCTGATTTACACTGTGTCCAAAATTCAGCCTCATATTTCGCTATATTCTCGAATATATGATCCCTCCAAGTTAGGATTCTAGCCTCTTCCAGAATTCATCCCTAAACAGGCCACCTGGGGAGAATTGCTGTAGCGTGGGCTACAGAGGTCCAAATGGAATTCCGGAAGATGTTCCAGAAATACCACGGACCTTAATTTCTATGGTCCGAATTTTAGAACCTGAAGATGAACCAGTGACACATGGAATTCCGTACAACTTCACTGTACTGAACAGTCTTGTAACAGGTCACCTTGGGAAAATGATCATAAATACCAATTAGTGAAACCAATTCTGGTGAAACCTATGGTGTTGGATCAAGGACATGCGAGGTTACCTCAATGTGAAAATTTTATACATAGAGGATCATTAATTTTGTATATATCATAGAAACAGTAACATGCATTTCTGCAAAAGAAATTGGAAAACTAGGGCTTCCTGTTCCGAGAGCTTCCCTCCACTGTTTTCAGAAAAGGAGTACATTGGACAAATCCATTTAAAGAGATATATCTTTCTATACAATAAGATCTGAAATATTCCAAGTTTTGAAAATTAGGGTTTCTCTGACAAACCCTAGATCAGCCAGCTCCGGAAGCAGGACGGACACCTCAAATCGATAAGATCTAATCTTTTTCTATTTGCATTTGAGGTTCTCATTTCAAAGTGATCTATCACATCAGCTTGATGATAATCTTGGTGAAGTTGAAAACTTCCAAGCATGGAAGTATTTGATCTCTCTGAAGAAAATGAATTGGACACCTACATGAGTAGAGAGGTTCTAGTTCTAGAGGGAGATGAGCCTCAAAGCCTTACACAAGAAGAACTCGATCAAGGCCAAGAATATCATTGTTGATTCAATCGTGAATCAACTTGTACCACAAGTGTCTTCCCTAAAGACACCGAAGATGTTTGGTTCCTTGATCAAGCTATTTGAAGATAAGAACATAATTCAGAAGATGGATTTGAGAAAACAGTTGAAGAATGTGAAGATCCAGAATGCAGAACAACTTGAAGCGGTAGAAGAAGAAGTATGCAGAAGTGGTGATAGCCACCTTGAATGGCCTCCTAGCATCATGGGATTCATTCATGTGAAGAATGTATACCAGAAGTAAGTGATTGATTTCAGCTCGACTAATAAGAAGAAGAGAAGAAGAAGATGGGAGCTAGTGAAGATCAAGCTCTCACCATTCAAAGAAGATCCCTCAAGCGATGAGGAATATGAAAAACTCAATTCTTGAAGAACCTCTTATTCATCTTATCATTTGGATAAGAAATGATGATTTCATGAATGAAGAAGATGATAAAGCAGAATGATCAAGATGGAGTCTAACCACGAAACAAATAAAAGATAAGTATTCAATTGCCATTTCATGATATTGTTTTGTTATACATTTGATTGTATTCAGTTGATGTGTTATGCATGATAGATTGTTTACATTAATACTACTAATATGCATGTGATGGGTAAGTAGCTCATGGCACTATACAACTCTATAGTGCTACTTATCAAACCTCCTTGCTGACATATTGGATTAGTGCACAATCTCAATGATGTCATGGTAGAGATGGAAGGCATCTAGAAAGTTTCTGTGAGATATAGATGAATGTTGTATTGGCTAAATAGTTGCATGATGCATAAGAATTTGTCGTTATGCATATGTTTTATGAAAAATTTCTAACCATGCAACTAGTGCATTTGAATTGTAGGAAAGGTCCTTTACAACCTCCTACAAGAAAAGAAGGACGAGACTTGTTCCGAAGAACAAGTGATGACAATTCAATAAACATGAATCTGAAGCTCCCAGGGTCAGAGACACCATGACAGAAGAAAGAGCTTCAGAGAGCGGTAGATCCACCTCAAAGGATGAAGACCACCATGGGTATGAGAGATAACTCAAGATGAAGAAAAGAATGCTATGATCAAAGAATAACAGTTGATCATGAGGAATGATGTATACGATATGATTTCAAGACATAAAGGGAAGTACATAGTATCCTCCATATGGATCTACAAGAACAAGTGTACAAAGAAAGGTTCATGATTTGCCTCAGAAAGAATAGACTATGACATGACATAATTTATTGACCAATATATATCAAGCATAGAACCACCTGTACAGAATGAAGAAGGAAGATAATACTCCACTTCAGGGGCAGTGACTATAGAAGATATCTGAGTTCGACACGGTACGACATGATGGACAGCTTCTTGATGGATCAAGACTTTACCAAGAGTAAAGTGGGTTCCAACCTTCAAAGTTGAATGCAGAAGACTAGGATATGTTGACGATCTGACAAGACAAACTCATGGAAGATGTTATGATCAAAGAATACTAGAATGATGTATGGGATATAGTTCCCAAACCATAAGAAAAGAGTATTGTATCCTCCAAATGGATATACAAAATAGAGCATGCAGCTAACGGAAGTATCGAGAAGTATAAAGCAAGATTTGTGGCCAGAGGTTTCTTTCAGAAAGAGGGAATTAATTTTGAAGAGACACTTACTCCAGGAAGCAAGGTACACTTCCTTCAAAACTATCATGGTAGTTTCTTCCATGGTGAAGTAAAGACAAGCCTTCCTTAATGGTATGATTGAGAAAGAGTTTTACATCGAATAGTCACGAGGATTTGAAGTTGAAGTTATATGGAATCACGTATGCAAGTTGAAGAAGGCCCTCTATGGCTTGAAGCAAGCTCCCAGAGCTTGGTATGGAAGAATAGATAGTTTCTTGTCAAGAATAGGATTTACCAAGAGTAAAGCTTATCCTAACCTTTATCTCAAGGTTGTAGAAGATGAACTTGTCATCCTGTTATTATATGTGGATGACTTATCCTTGACAGGAAATGAGAAACAGGTCATCGAAAGCAAGAAGAAACTAGCAGAAGAATTTGAGATGAAAGACCTTGGGTTAATGCATTATTTCCTAGGTCTGGAAGTATGGAAAAGTTCAGAAGAAATATTTCTCAACCAGGGAAAGTATGCGGTAGAGATATTGAAGAGATTCAATATGTTGGAATGCAAAGTCATGGCCACACCCATGGACTCCAACCTGAAGCTGTTATCTGATGACTCATCAGAGTTAGTGGATATGACTCATTACAAATAGATCATTGGGTCATTGATGTACTTAACAAATACCAAACCAGACATTTGTTTTGCTGTGAACACCTTAAGTCAATATCTTGTTCAACCAAGATAGGTTCACCTAGTAACTACAAAACATGTGATGAGATATCTGAAAGGGACTATAGAATTTGGTTTATATTATGATGATAGCCATGAGTATAGATTGTATGGCTACACAGATGTAGATTGGGTTGGAAGTATCTCAGATAGGAAAAGCACATTAGGTAGATGCTTTTGGGGTCTGCTATGATTTCATGGTTTAGCAGGAAACAATCCAATGTTTCTCGTAGCATGGCTGAAGCAAGATACATAGCAGATTGCTCTGCTAAGTTGTGAAGCCATATGGCTCCGGAAGCTGATATCAGGTCTCTTTGAACTGAAGATGGATACTACAATGATTCTATGTGATAACCAGAGTTGTGATGACAAAGAACCCTGTGTTCTGTCGTAACACATAGAAATCCGGTATTTCTACATACGAGATAAGATGCAGATGATGATGTTTAAGTATTCCCATACTGAAGATATAGATGATTTTTCAGTATTTACATAATGTAGATGCAGATGATGGTGATTCCGTATTTCTATACTGAATATAGAGATGATGATGCTTTCAGTATTTCTATACTGAAGATATAGATGATGATGCTTTCAGTATTCACATACTGGAGATACATATGGTGATAGTTCAGTATTCACATACTGAAGATGTAGATGATGATGGTTTGGTTGCTGATGTGCTAACAAAGCCTCTGTCTCGAGTAAAGTTTGAACACTTTCGAGACAAGCTTGGTGAGGTTCGGAAGAACCTTCCTCGAAATGGGGAGTATTGATGTTGCAGTGGGATTATATCATCCCTAGGCATCTGCCCTAAAGTGATCTGGTGACCTCAGTCCTCGAGAATGAAGAGGGATTGTATCATCCCAGGACATCTGTCCAAAAGTGATCTGGTGACCTCGGTCCTCGAGAATGAAGAGGGATTGTATCATCCCGGGACATCTGTCCAAAAGTGATCTGATGACCTCGGTCCTCGAGAATGAAGAGGGATTGTATCATCCCGGGACATTTGTCCAAAAGTGATCCGGTGACCTTGGTCCTCGAGAATGAAGAGGGATTGTATCATCCTGGGACATCTGTCCAAAATAGATCCAGTGACTTCGGTCTTCATGAATGTGGTGGGATTGCATCATCCTTGAACTTCGGTTCAAAATGTATCCGGAGGTCTCGCCCCCCGTGAATGTGGTAGGATTGCATCATCCCTGAACTTCAGTTCAAAATGTATTCGGAGGTCTTGGCCCCCGTGAAAGTGGTGGATTGAATCATCCCTGAACCTCGGTTCAAAATGTATCCGGAGGTCTCGGACCCCATGAAAGTGGTGGATTGCATCATCCCTGAACCTTGGTTCAAAATGTATCCAGAGGTCTTGGCCCTCGTGAAATCGGTAGGATTGCATCATCCCTGAACCTCGGTTCAAAATGTATCCGGAGATCTCAGTCCCCGTAAATGTGGTAGGATTGTATCATCCTTGAACTTCGGTTCAAAACGGATCCGGTGACTTCGGTACTCGAGAACGTGTGTTGATCCTGTAATTCCTATAGGAAGGATTGTCTGAGTTCCATAGATGTGTTGATCCCGTAATTCCAATAGGAAGGATTATCCGAGTTCCACAAATGTGTTGATCCTGTAATTCTGAAAGGAAGGATCATTAGTAAATCCGTAAAGACCTAAATCCCGTAATTCCGAAAGGAAGGATCGTTAGTAACTCTGTAAAGACCTAAATCCCATAATTCCAAAAGGAAGGATCGTTGGTAGCTCCGTAAAGACTTGATCCCGTAATTCCAACAGGAAGGATTGTCTGAGTTCCACAGATGTGTTGATCCCGTAATTCCAATAGGAAGGATTGTCTGAGTTCCACAAATGTGTTGATCCCGTAATTCCGAAAGGAAGGATCGTTAGCAACTTTGTAAAGACCTAAATCACGTAATTCCAAAAGGAAGGATCGTTAGTAGCTCCGTAAAGACTTGATCCCGTAATTCCAAAAGGAAGGATCATCTAAGCTCCACAGATGTGTTGATCCCGTAATTCTGAAAGGAAGGATCGTTAGTAACTCCGTAAAGACCTAAATCCCATAATTCCGACAGGAAGGATTGTCTGAGTACCATAGACATGTTGATCCCGTAATTCTGAAAGGAAGGATCATGTTGATGTTTTGATGATGATGATGTTGATGTTTTGATCATGTTGATGTTTTGATGATGATGATGTTGATGTTTTGATCATGTTGATGTTTTGATGATGATGATGTTGATGTTTTGATGATGTTGATGTTTTGATGATAATGATGTTTTGGTGTTGACGATATTTTCATGATGATGTTTCTGATCAAAAGATCAGAGTATGATGATGATGTTTCTGATCAAAAGATCAGAGTATGATGATGATGTTGTTGTTGATTGAAAGGCCAAAGTGTTGAAGATGATGTTGCTGATCGAAAGGCCAAAGTGCTGATGATGATGTTG
>LPNX010064847.1:865256-1007600 GCA_001517045.1 Pseudotsuga menziesii | reverse complement strand
TGTTGATGTTGTTGTAGAATACCCTTCTCGTTAAGGGGGAGTTTTGAAATATTGTAACTTCGAAGAATATTCTATATGTATCTTTTGTGGTCCCCGATGATCCTATCAGGAGAACCACTTGTATTATCTTGTACCCCGATGCTTCTAATCGGAAGAACTAATAAGAGTGATGAGGTTGTCCCCTCTAATTGTAAAGGTGGGTCATTAGCACCCCGGTGTGGTTACTTGAGCCTACATGTGTAACTCGAGCCTACATGATTAACTCGAGCCTACATGACAGATGAGTTGAATTAAGTGAACGGATGAATATAAATAGAGGTGTAGTGCTCCTCATTTGAGGCACACACTCTCACTTGTGTAGCGCATTAGTGGAGAAGAGAAGAGTAGCTGGAGAAGGAGGAGGATCAGGCTTTGATCTCCTTGTTGGTTTTACCTTTTATCTTTTTGGGGCATCTATATTGAGGAAGCTTTTGCTGGGTTTTTCCCTTTAGGGTTTTCCCAGGATAAATCTTTGTGTTCCTTTTGTATGGTTGTGCTTGTCTATCTTTCAGTGATCATGTTTATATGCTTTTGTTATGAATTCGAAATGAAATACTAATGATCTAGCTTAGCACATGAAAATTTAACAAAATTAATAATAGTTTGATTATCAATAGCCCAGTCAATCCCTAGAAGCGTAGGATACGGATTTGTATCGTCAACAATTTCTATAACTTCAAAATATTCATAATTTTGAAGTCCTTCTATCTCTATAGGAACCTGTGTTAGTCGACCAATAGGAAAAACCTTTGGCTGATAGGATAATCTCAGCTGAACATGGACCATACTAGTCTCATATTTCCCATGCTTTCCCATGTATTCCTAGTGAGAATGTCAACATTCGAGCCCAAGTCCAGAATAATATAATCCATGTCATAATCACCTATATGGACAGTCATTCTTAGTTCATGAACGGCTTTCAATCTTTTCCCAATGTGGTTAACTCTCCTTTCTAGTCACACATATAATTGAGGTCCTTCAACTAAAGTTGACAGTTCTACTATAGAATTTTTATCTATTATTAATGATAAACAACTTTTAAAGAATTATTTCAACTTACTAACCGATTCTGAATGTTTCTTCTAAAATATTTGTTTGAATCTTTGAGGAATTTCCAATATTGGTCCTTCATTTGGTATAGTCGCAGAAGTCGACGCTTGATTTCTGTTAAAGAACTCATGTTGATCATCCAAGAATACTTCCCTTTCTTTCTAGACATCAAATGACACCTTATTTTGTTATTCCGGTCACACTCTTGGATGTCCATATGGTGCTTATTGACCTGATCCAGTCGCAACACCTCCTCTTTTCATGATGGTAATATAGGTTCCCTCTATTCAACAAATATATTTTGTATGTTTGGATTAGAATGCTGAGGTGGGTTCTGATTTCCTATGTTTCAAACCTGCCATTTAGCAATCAACTAAGGAATTATTCAAGAATATAATCCAATTCTTAGCAAAATGAAAATGTCAAAGTAGGATTGGTGCAATATCTGGAAAAGTGTCCAAGTTGTTCACAATTATAACAAATTACTTGTCCTCTTCCATGACCAAATCCTCCTCCTAGTCTTCGGCCTCTAAAAATTCCACTTCCCATGGCCTATGGGTATTGTGTCTGTGGGTATTATTCCTCAGGTATTGTGCATAAGGAGATTGTTCCTAAGCGAATTCTACCTTAGGGAAATATGTATGATCTCGCTCGACTTGCATCTGTTCGTCATTCTTTATCAGGCATGTGTCGACTGTCTTCTCATGTAGTAACTGATAGGCCTAGCAATCTTTCTCGTCGTGCCCTAATGATTGATGTAATTTAAAATATAGGGTGGTTGGTGAAATTGCTATTTTTTGTAAATATAAACATTCTTTCAACCGATGTCCTTTGGTTTGACTAATTCTACACCAAGGCATCGCTTGTCTATTTATAAGATTCGGTGCGCTTGATGCAAGATAGTTCATGAATATTGGACATGAATCTTTATGGTGGCCCTCCTTTATGCATTGTGTACACCAGAGTTCCTCTTGCACTTATTTTCCTTTCTTGATATCATATAGTTTCAATGTGAGGTTGGAAAGCTGTGATTGTATTAGCATCATTCCTACATCAGTTTCTCTGGCCGGTGAAGCCTCTAGTTTCATTGCAAGATCGAGATCCTCACTCTGATATACAATATTATGTTGCATCAAAAGAACACGGATATGTGGTATCATCGCTGCAATAAACCATTCTTTATGTTGGACATCTGACATCTGAAAACTCACCTTATCCATCATATTTTTAAATCTTTGGTAGAAGTCCCAAACATAATTAGTTGGTAACTTCTTTATCTATTTTAACTCTGTAATGCATTGTTACTCTGATTTAGGTTTCTTAAGCTCATATATAAGACATATCGTACTGATTTTATCTAATGATTTCTTGGGATTCCCTACTGGAACCATAGATAATTTCATATACCAGTTAAGCGTACGACCTCTAAGGGTTGTGATCATCTGGTCGGATTTCTTTATAGCCTCATCTTGGACTTGTCGCATTGTCCATATGGCTTCACATATGAACCAATGTTGCTCAGGGTCCTCTAATGTAATATCCCTGATCTAATATCATATCAAATTATTAACTCTACTGCTGAATCTATAATTAAGATGTGAAATAAAAACTTTACAATAATACCAATCACTTATTAGTGCAATGCAGAACACCGACAATACTAGAAAAAATGGGAATGACAGTGGGATAAATGGAAGATACCAAGATACAAATTTGGACATAGAGAGTTCTTTCCCTAAGCACCTGGTTGTTGGGTCCTTTTAGGTTACGAAATCGGCTTCGCTGAAGTCTACTCCCATGCTTCTAGGTGTCCCAACCAGTATTTGATTGAAGAATCACCTCCAATTAAGCAAGGTTTATGGAATTCTAAAATGATGTATCAGTCATTTATTAGGAATAAAATATCATTTTTACAGGTTTGGAACTAACCTGAAACAATTTCAAGCAATTTGGGATGGTTTGTGCAAAAACTAGTAATTTGGCCTTAGGAAAGCCTACGCAGAAATGACCACTCAAACATAGTACAAACCAAAATAATTCATGATATGTGATTTAGGTTGGGTTTTCGGGTGAATTAAAAACATATAGAAACTTACAGAACTCAATTTGAGTTTGCAGATCATCAATAAAGCAAAAAACTGTAAAACTAGTCAATGAGTAAGGGTACGAGAATAATAACAAATTTCGAATCAGGATTTGACCAAAAATGAAAATAATGATCTAAATAGATTTATATATAATTTTTTATGCATCATATCACTTAGATATTATTTTCGTTGTCATTGCATCACATTTAATGCATCAAACTATCAAAAAGATCCATTAAATGGGTATTAAAGGACTCCTCTCATGAAAATTCAGTATGATGGCTCTTTTGGACAGAATTATTACACTGTACAGATATAAGAACAAAATTATGGAGATGATAATCTTATAAGAATAATGTAGTGACTAATATCCTCAAAATATGTCCAAAACTTAGCACTAGAGGCCCGAAACTAGCACCTGACACCGGTCTGAGAGAATAAGTGAAGTCTCCTTCATTGGAGCTCGAATTTAATGGATGAATATATGATAACATAGATCAAAATGAAGCTTATATATATACTTATTTTGTCATTTTAATATGCACTGAATATTGAAAGGGAAGAGAAGAGAGGGGAATGGAGACTTGGGGCGCATCACCCAAGGGACTAAGGCTCATCGCTCAGTATGGAAGTTTAGCTTCACTCAACCAAAATATTCATCAACCAAACTCAATAATGGAGTTGGAAATATCCTTAAGTAGACCATGGGTGAATTTTTGAACAAGTCTCTGACCTATTGATCAAGTTTCCACTTGCTAAACCCTAAACCTAATCCAATGGTGTGCCCTCCTTGAGGAAAATAGAAAGTATGAGTCGTGTATGAAGTTTCCCTGTTTGTTATCTTCAATCCAAATTGGAAACTGTGCCCCCCTTTGAATGAAATTTTCCTCATTAGAATTGAATATGTTTCCCTGCAATTAACTCCTCATCAAAACAGAAACTGCACCCTCCTTTGGCCTAGAGTTTCTTGTTTTTACCCTGATTGCTTTTCCTGCACTTTCAAATTTTGTAACTACTAGTTTTTCTTTTCTTTTGGTTAGTTTCCATCTTTCCTAGTTGTTTTCATTTTCCAATTTCTATTTGTCATCTTAGGCAAGTTGAATTGCTCCAATGTGCCCTCTTGACATGGCAACTCATTTCCACATATATTATTTGCATATCAATTAATAATGACATAATATAATTCATAATTGGAAACAAAACTTAGTGAAAGCCTCCTAAGTAATAACTTAGCAAAATTCCCTAGGTAAATTAATTAATGTCACTTTAAATCCATTAGGTGTTTGGCAAGGTTAACACTTTTGATGTTTATTAAGGAGGGGACATAACAGTCCTCCCCTCCCAAGTCTGTTTGTCCCCAAGAAGAAGTAATCCAGGGTGCTACAAAATTTGCTCATGCTCCCAAGTGGCATCTTCATTGGGAAACCCTTTCCACTTCACTAGATATTCGTTAATGGTCATGTTCCTCGGCCTTGTTTCTTTGGTCTCCAAAACTTTATCTGGCACTAAGACCAAATGGCCTTCATCATAAAGGGGTGGAAGTTCTTCAGATATAACTATATGTTGGCATATTTCTTTCTTCAGGCAAGATACATGAAAAACATTGTGTATCTTGCTCTCTTGTGGCAACTACAACTCATAGGCCACTTCACCAATCTCCCTTAGAATTTTGTAAGGCCCATTGAACCATGGCTGGAGTTTCTCATCTCCATTTTTCTTCAAAGATGGTTGTATGTAGGGTTGCAGCCTTAAGTAGACTAAGTATCCTTCTTGGAAAAATCTATCAATCATGTGCTTGTCATCATTTATTTTATGTTGGTTCTGTGCAACCTCCAAATTTTCTTTGAGTTCCCTTAGAATGTCTTGGTTTTCCCGAAGCCAATATTTGGATTTTTGGGCTCTACAATCTCTAAACATTAGATCTGCAAAATATGGAGCCTCGTACCTCTCCAAATCCATGAATGGGGACATTTTGATGGAGAGATAAAAAGTGGTTTTATAGAAGAATTCTCCCAGGTGGAGCCATGTGGTCCAAGATTTATGTATTCCTGTGACATAGTTGCGTAGGTAGCCTTCAAGCCATTGATTGACAATCTTAGTTTGACCATCAGTATGAGGGTGATAGCTTATGCTCAGATTCATATTTTTTCCCACTAGTTTGAGTAGAGCTTGCTAAAAAGCACCGGTGAACTTGTTTCCCTGATCACTGATTATGGTTTTGGGAAAACCATGCAGTCTAAAAACATCTTTGAAAAATAAGGCAACAAATTCACTAGCTGATATAGTGGAGGTGACTGCAAATAAATGTGCAAATTTGGTCAACATATCAACCACCACATAAATTATATATTTTCCTTGGACATTTGGCAACCCGGTGATGAAATTCATGGAGACACTTTCCCATTTCTTTTCTGGATCAGGGAGAGGTTGGAGGAGTCCATCAAGGTGTGTGTGCTCCACTTTTTTATGTTGGCATGCAATACACTCCCTCAAATTCCTTAGAAAATATTCCTTGAGGCCCTTCCAAGTGAACCTCTCTCTTACCTTCTGGTAAGTCCTCGGAAAACCAGGGTGGCCAGCCACTGGTGCATTATGTGCAGCTTCTAGGATCCTCTTCTTTAGTTCTGTTCCAGGCACTAAGAATATACTACCCTTCTAGTAGAAGAGGTCATCATGTACTTGGTATGCTTCATTTTGTATTACCCCATCCAAAATCCCACATGCAAACTAATTTTTTGAGTATTCAGTGCCCAACTGCATTTTCCATTTAGTTAGCATTTGCACCAAAGAGAGTGTGGATTGACGGGAAAGTGCATCAACCACCACATTCATATTTCCCCTTTTTATATTCAATTTCAAATTGGACTTTTCTCACCCATTTATGTTGTCTTTCATTGAGCTCCTTTTGGGTAAGGAAGTTCCTTAGGCTGTTGTGATCAGTCTTCACTATGAATTTGCCTCCCGCCAGATATTATTAGAACTTGGACAATGCATGCATGATGGCCAACATCTCCTTATCATATATAGAATACAAACTTTCATGAGGTTGCAATTTCCTACTCTCGTATGCAATATGATGCCTTTCTTGCATCAAAACAACTCCAATGTCTTCCCCGGAGGCATCACACTCCAACACAAAGGGATTGGAAAAATTAGGCAATGCAAGTACTGTACAATTTCTCGTTATTTCCTTCATATTTTGGAAAGCTTGTTCTGCCTCCCCATTCCAATTGAATGCGCCCTTCTTTGTAAGATCTATCAAAGGTGTGGTGAACTTGGAGCATCCTTTGACAATTTTCTAGTAGTAGTTTTAAAGGCCAATGAAGCCTCTCAACTCAGTGCGATTCCTGGGGCTTGGCCAACCCAAGATGGCCTGTATTTTCTCTTGGTGCACCTTGACTCCTTCTTAGAAGATCACATGGCCCAGATAGAGAAACTAGGTCATTCCAAACTCAGATAGAGAAACTAGGTCATTCCAAACTCACACTTGGACATCTTAGCATAGAAGGATTGATCGACAAGTATAGTTAGCACTACATCTAAATGAAGCAGGTTCACCTCCTATCTCCTACTATATATCAGAATATCATCAAAAAATATAAGGACATACTTGCAGAGATACTCATTGAACACCTTGTTCATGAAATATTGGAAGGTTGTTGGAGCATTAGTCAAGCTTAATGGAATGACCAAGAACTCAAAGTAGCCAAAATGACACCAGAAGGGTGTCTTTTGTATGCCATCCTCCCTCATTCTAATTTGGTGGTATCCCGGCCAAAGATCTATTTTGGAGAAGAATTTTGCTCCATGCATATCATCCATTAGCTCATCAATATGGGGGATTGGATCCCAATTCTTAATGGTTTTCTGGTTCAAGTCCTGGTAGTCTATGCACATTCTAAGGGGCTAGAAATTGGTCTAATGAGACTCAATTCAAGAAGTTATTTTATGGTCTTCTCAATATTATCCTTGAATTTATTTGGATGTTTGTAGGGTTGTATTTTTATGGGAAGTATGCCAACTTCCATCTCAATTATATGCTCAATGACATGGTCTGGTGGCATGCCATGTGGAAGGTCTTCAAAAACCCCCTTATGCTTGTGCAACATTTTTTTTATGTCTTTGGTCTGGTAGGAATCATTGACTGAAGTTCCCTCAATGGTAATATAGCATTCAACCGCCCATTCAATGTCCCCATGCCTCAGAATGGACCTCATACTACTGCCAGAAATTAATTGTCTTGGGTAGGTGTTAATCATACCCTTCAGAACTATTGGTTTCCCTTCAACATCTTTGAAACTCATTTGGGGTATTTTGTAGTTCGTGGAATGTTCCCCAATGGAGTACAACCATTGAACCCCAAACACCATGTTGGTGTCTACCACATTGACAACATAAAAGTTGTCTTTCACAGTGTAGTCTCCTAGATTCACTTACAGGTTTAGAATCCATCGATTACATTCCCTGGTGTTGTTTCCCAGAATGACAACAATGAATCCTTCAAATGATTCGGTTGGAAGATTTATTTTTTCCACTAAGGTTGCATCAATAAATTTGTGGGTGGAACCCCCATCAACAAGGAATGTGATTCTTTAGCCTTGCAGGTGACTCCTTTCAACCTTAATGTGTGGAAACAAGGCACTCCATTAAGCACTGTAATTTTGCTGCTAGTTTGAGGAGGTTGCTCCTCTTATTTATTTGTTTCATATTCTCCATATGAAAGTTCATATTTTTCTACCATATCCTCTTCACTTTTGTAGAATAATTAAATGTAGTGTGCCTTCCCCTTGACACACTTGTGTCCCGAAACCCAAGGTTCTTGGCAGGAAAAGCAGAGCTTTTCCTCCTCAGCTCATCCCAATATTTGTAGGAGTAATATTTTTTTCCAAGGGCAGGAAATTTCCTCACCATAAGTCTTTGATTCTAAAATTTAGGGGGAATAGAGGGCATGGGAGGATACTTGGTTCTTGGAATTACATCTTGTAGATCTCTAGTTCTTCTCACCGCTTCTTGCAGAGTTATGGGTTGGTAATTTTTCACCAGCCCTTTCAAAGTTTATGCTAATCCTTCTGATCTAAAAAAAAGGATCAACCTACCCTCTGAGATATCAGTGACCATCACAACCACTCTCTGGAATTCATATATATAGGATTCAAGAGTTCCCACTTGTTTGACATGTGCCAATTCACAGAAAGAGATATCGGGATCTCTCTTGTCAGACCTTTTTTCCAATCTCCTAGTGAATTCCTCATAGGTAACCACTTGATCATGGCCCAAAGTCTTCATGCCATGAAACCACCAGCCATTGGACTCACCATAAAGATGCAGGGATTCCATCTTGATGGCATCCCTCTCAGCCATAGAATTCAGTTGGAATTAGGTGTCCAATTTTTGAATCCAATAGCTCTCTTTGCACTTGGAAATGCCATCAAAGTAAGACAGGGTGATTTTTCCAATCGAATTACTCAACTCAAAATTCTGATATGGAATCCTTTGAAATCCTTTGGGATACTCTATATACTGAGTTTCACAAAATTCTTTGAAGGGCATAACCCTTCTGCAACCTTCAGTCAAGGTTCGGTAGGCAACATACTTCTCCTCCCATGAAGCAACTGATACAGTCCACACTTCATGGCCTTCTTTTGGGTACTCCACAAACTTGGGCATGGTGGGCCAGTGCTGCAACTTTGGTTCATATTTGAACTCAAGAGGCCTATTATGAGGCCTTGTCTTAGATAATATAAATCCACCCATGATCTTCCTCTTTTTAGGTTGGGAGCCAATGTTGCTCCCTTATCCATCTTTGGCACCTAATTGTTTAGTTAGGAACTATCTAGTCTCTTTAATAGAATGAATGATATTGTTTGAAATATCTTGCATCCCTTTCAACATATGTCTCACAAAAATTTTGAACTCATCCTTCTCCCCCATGTGCTCGTGGAATCTCCCTTCCACGGAGTCAACTTCCTCTTCTTCAGAGATTTTCCTTCTAGAATCAGAATTGAATATTGGACTCATTATTAATTATCAAGAGAAGGTATGGAGGACCATGATATGATATTATTATAATATCCATGATCTGATATCGGATCAGAATATTAACTCTACTTCTGATATAATTAAGATGTAAATTACAAACTTTACAATAATACCAATCACTTCTTAGTGCAATGCAGCAATGTAGAACACCGACAACACTAGAAAAAAAGGGAATGACAATGGGATAAATGGAAGATACCAAGAGACAAATTTGGATAGAGATAGTTCTTTCCCTAAGAACCTGGCTATTGGGTCCTTTTAGGTTTCTAAATCATCTCCACTAAAGTCTACTCCCACACTTCTGGGTGTCCCAATTGGTGCAAAATAGGATTGAAAAACCAGATCCAATAAAAAAGGTTTATGGAATTCTCATATGATTTATCAGTCATGTATTAGGCATACAATATCATTTTTATAGGTTTGGAACTGATCTAAAACAATTTGAGGAAGTTTTGGGTGGTTTGTGCAAAAACTAGTAATTTGTTCTAGGGAAAGCCTGCACAGAAATGGCCATTCAAACACAGTCAAAACCCAATGAATTCCTCATACATGATTTAATTTTGGTTTTGGGGTGAATTAAAAACCTATTTAAACTTACATAACTCATTTTTTGTTTACATATCATCAATAATGCAAAACACTGTAAAACTAGTCAATGAGCAAGGGTATGAGAATAATAACAAATTTCGAATCAATATTTGACCATACCTGCAACTAATGATCTAAAGATATTTATATATCAATTTTTATGCATCATATCACTTGAATATTATTTTCATGGTTATTACATCACATTTAATGCATCAAACTATAAAAAAGACCCATTAAATGGGGATTAGAGGACTCCTCTCATGAAAATTGAGCATAATGGATATTTTGGACAGAATTCTTACAGTGTTATAGAGATAATAATAGAAATATCGATCTAATAATAATATAAGAAGAATTTAATGACTAATCTCCTCAAAAGCTGTCCAAAACTTAACACTAGAGGCCAAGAAGTAGCACCCAACACTAGTCTGGGAGCATAGGTGAAGTTTCCTTCACTGGAGCTCGAATTAAATGGATGAGTAGATGCTAATAGAGCTTGAACTGAATCTTAGAGAGATGATCCTTTGCTCACTACAATATTCACTGAATATTAAAAGGGAAGAGAAGAGAGGGGAATGGATACTTGGGGCGATTCACCTAAGGGACTAAGGCTCATCACTCAATATGGAAACTTAGCTTCACTCAATACCAAAATATTCATTAACTAAACTCAATAATGGAGTTGTAAATATCCTTAAGTATACCATGGATGCATTGTTGAACAAGTCATTCACCTATTGAGTAAGCTGCCACTTGATAAACCCTAACCCTAATTTAATGGTGCACTCTCCTTGAGGAAAATATCAAGTATGAGTCATGTATGATGTTTCCATGTTTGTTATATTCAATCCAAATTGGAAACTGCACCCCCCTTTGAATGAAAGTTTCCTCATTGGAATTGGAGATGTTTCCATACAATTTAATCCTCATCAAAAGAGAAATTGTGCCCTCCTTTGGCCCAGAGTTTCCTGCTTTTACCCTAATTGATTTTCCTACACTTTTTGCTTTTGTAACTGTTGGATTTTCTTTGCTTTTGGGTAGCTTCCATATTTCTTGATTGTTTTCTTTTTCCAGTTTTTGATCCGGATTTATGCGTGAAAAAAATGAAAGAATAGATACAGAATCATAATCGCAGACATTTTGCAAAGATAACAGAGATACAGTAAACACATATTCTATTAAATGGAGGAAATAGAACAGACTGTAATACAATAGCTAGAATGGTGGTAGCTATCTCCGAGAAGAGATGTGACTGCTACGCTCATCTGTGCAAAGCTGAATACAAAATGAGGCCAAAGGGGCCTATTTATAATAATAATGAGGGTTATAACCCCAAAAGTCCAAAACATAACCCTAGAAGATGAACCGTCATAAAGTTTGCGGCCCTAAGGTGGTAAGTTGAACAGTCAACTTCCTGGGGTCATAACTTTTGCATACGATCTCTGATTTGGGAATTCGATAGCTCGTTGGAAAGGTCTATCTAAGATTTCCAACTTTTTGTAAAAAAAATACATGCCTATGTAAACCATCTGGCCCCCGAATCACCAAAAAACTCAAAACGGCCCCGAAAGTTTGGGACCCAAAAAACCGTAGAAAAATAACTAGGAAACTGCCACAATGGACAATTATTTTGAGCTAGTGGAATAGGTGGGTGGCCACCGATCTCCATCTGGATCAGTTTCCTTGATAGTAACTTTCTATTTTTCATCTTAGGAATGTTTACTTTCTCCAATGCACCCTCCTGACATGGAAACTCATTTCCACATATATTATTTGCATATGAATTAATAATGACATAAGATAATTCATAATTGGAAACAAAACTTAGTACAAGCCTCCTAAGTAATATTTTAACGAAATTCCCTAAGTAAATTATTTAATGTCACTTTAAATCCCTTGTGTTTAGCAAGGTCAACACTTTTGATGTTCATTAAGGAGGGGACATGACATCTAACCCATTTCCATTGAATATCGACAACTTTATATCATTTCCAGTCATTTTATTTACTCTTGGTATTGTTAAATTAAAGGTTCTACTAGTGGGACTTCATTGACTGTTGTTTCCACTATTACTATGATCAACAAAACCATTGGCCGATGTGTTTCTATATCTTACCTCAGGTCCTGGCGATGTACGTGGGTTCATGGGTATGTCGTAATCTTGATCTAGATCTGGTACCTCTTCTTATCCTTCCGATATTAAGTCTATATTCCTCTTATTCATCGTAAGATTCTATGTCAAGATGTGGTTCCAATTCGTAGTCCCTTCTTTCAGTCGTGCTACAAATTCCTCTCTTGGTCGCAGTCCCTCTTCACTTTCCTGAGCAAAATATTCTTCCACTTCTCAGGACACCATCTTCTTGCTCAGTCTCACTATCAATAGGAAACATCTCAGTTCATTTCCGTCCATTCTACTCACAACATTTCTTGCAATATTACCACAATTCTCCGCGCACAATTTATTTATACGTCGAACTCCATTCTTAGGACCCCTTTTTCACATATCAACATCTTTATCCACAACTTCAAATATTTTAGATAACGACCTTTGGGTTCTTGAAATAAATCCCTTTATGTTTCACTGTATGACTTTATCATGTCGATTGCAATCCTTGTGATATATCCCTCCAGAATACTATCAACCCAGAAGTCGACAACCCTATATATAGGATTACTGATTTTTTCAGTCGTTGGATCAACTGAGGACTCCACTCTGCAGGTTCTCCCTGAATTTTTTCTTCCGAGTTGCTAGCTTCGACAACCACTCAAGCAATATAATAGGAAATTCACTAGAGAAAATATCATGAATGTGTGTATAAAGGTATTGTTCCAACCATTCTTTCGGGCTCAGTCGCGATCCTTTTCTTTCTTCTTACGCAAACTCTTGTGCATTATAATAAACCCGATCATGAATTTCGGATTTCATCGGGTTCCAAAACATATCCCCACCACAATGATTCATGGTCCCGACAATGAAAACATTTGTTGGCTTGCTTCTCTGTCGACCCGGGTTTAGATCCCTTCTTCGTCAACAAAGCCCAAGATATCATCCCGACAACGCATAGCCCCGTCAGCAACACCTGGGACACAGATGAGGTCTTGCCTGAGATATCTATGGGGACTACCATAACCAGGTTTCTACAGTTATGAAGGGGATTTCCTTATTACATCATTATAAGGTCACTTGACTGAAACTAGGTAAAATTCTTCTATGTTCATGCATACATTATCAAATAATATAACATATTGATCCATCGAAATACATCACAGCATGTAGTCTATATCGTTTAAATGCTCAACATACTTAACATATTCATTAACAACATATATTCATTCAAGCATAGACATGGAGTTTAACGTGGAAACCCATCTGGGAAAAACCACAAAGGCGCTCTTCATCTGTCATGAGTAATAATTGAATGCCTTTGGTCTACGCATGTTAGAATATGTAATGATGACTTATATGGTATATTGGTAAAATATCATTTAAAGGCATAAAATAACTTTAATATTATAAAATGGAGTTATCCCACATGCATCATTGTAATTATATCCTTTGTAACCATTCTCTATATAAAGAGGTGGAAATTAATTTATCCCACATGTTTTATGGGATGTATTGTAATCCAAACCTCTTGCTATATAAGAGAAGTGAAGGAGACCCTTTTGGGTATGTGTTGATTGTAGTTCATCACACATCACATGTTTTGTATGTCATTTGTACACACATGATTGTGACATGATTGGGTGATGGAGCTTGATGTGATGCATATGTGAGGATTCCATGTAATCTTGGAGATATATTTTTCAGAATAATGGAATATGCAACCCTTCCCATGGGCGTAGCCCATATTGGGTGAACCATGTATATCAGTGTTCTCTTGTTGTTCTCTTTTATCCAATTTTATTTCATTCTTTATGTTGATTGGTAGACAGAATGATATACTAGTAATGATTTTCATATTTTATATTGTGTTATGATATTATTTCATATGTTCACAATATTCTAACATGGTATCAGAGCAGGTTGCTATGCTCTACCTTCTTTGCTAATTTTTTATTTTTTATTTTCAAGCAACATATGTTCATGATTTTACTTGGGATTTTCATTGTTTTGTGGTTTTGTGACCCTATCTATAATACCCATATGATATTTCTTTTTATCTGGGATTTATTCTACATATTTAATTTTTTTCTTTCAAACCCTAACCCTTGTGGAGAAGTGTTTAATGTAAGATTGGGTGGTGACTTTCATATTTTTTTTACACTTTATGTGTAGTTTTTTAAGAAACCAATTGCAGATCTGAGTTCTTCTCGCAAAAATACTCAATTTTAAAAAAAAATCGTCTGATTTCGTGTTCGGAAAGCGAATATATCGCTGACTTAAAATAAATTATTTTTCAAATGATTTTCATACAGACGGAAATATTGCAGAGTGAATATATTTTGATTGAGTGCCCAGATTTATGTTCTATTGATGTAGGTGGATGCAGAATGACTTCTCCAATTCTGAAAACAGGTTATGTTAAAACTTCCAGGAAATATTGGTCGAGTTATGGTCATTTTAAATTTTCCGCTTTTTTTTCGGTTTTCTGCTGCAAAGTGACAGATTCGTCTTTAGCAGTTGTTGGGATTCGGTTTTGGTGAGAAAATTCAGTTTTTATTCATCTCTTATCTTGAAATTCTTGTCATGAGCTTCTTGATCTCTTCACATTAGGGTTTCTGCTCTTATTCATCATGTTTACAGAGGTTGTCTTATTCTTGTTTATGTCTATAACCTTCTTTGTGTGGAATATTTTTTGACATTTTCCTGAGCATGGATCTCTAGTATGGTAATGGTGACATCAATAAATGAACCTATGCTTAGGAATTAGTTGTTTAATGGATATATTTTCATATCTATAAGTGATATTGTTTTATTTAATCAATCTTTTTTACTCAATATTCTAACATGATCTCACTCTTCTAATAATGATAAGATATTTCTATATGTGTTATCTTGTGATCATTATTTTCTTTATTTATATGATATTGCTAACCTTTGTGTAAAATCAATTTCAGAGTTTTTATAAGCAATCTCTTTATGATCATTATGTGCTATTTCTAATTAATTTCTTGAGTAAAATCAATTTTTTGAATCTATATGATATCATATTTTGGCTTGTCATTAGTTCTTTAATTGGGGTATATTTTTCTTTTTCATGTGTTGCAGAAACTATATCTAGTTCCTGTGTGGTTTGTCTCTAACATTCTTATATGGAAGCATTGACATGCGTTACTTGTCTCTAACATTCCTATATGAAATCATTGACACTTCCAGGGCATTTCATCTCTTGCATATTAACATGATGTTAACAATAAATGAACCCATGATTATGACCACTAGTGACTTGTCATTACATAATTTTTTATAAGTGATATCACGGGTTGATCATAATTTTCTATATGTTGATCATGTTAAACATTTTTTTTATCTATTTTCATATATATCATGTCATGTTTATTTCAATCATCATTTACTCAATGTTTATATGGCTTTGAGAAATTTTATAATCTTGAAATCTTTGTCATGAACACCTTGTTCTTGTTGCATTGATATTTCTATTCTTGATTGCAGAGGTTGTCTTGTTCCTACTTGTATCTAGCGTTCCTATATGGAAGCATTGACATGTGTTTCTTGTCTCTAATGTTCCTATATGGAAGCATTGAAATTTTAGGGCATTGAACTCTTGCATATTAAAATTATGCTAACAAGAAATTAACTTATGCTAAATATTAGTTACTTGGCTTGTTATATCTATCTTGGTATCTATTATGCTCACCCATGTTTATGCTCCTCTATTTATTGAATCATGTCATGTTTTTTATATGCTTTACTCTTGGAAGTTATTTTATGAATATTAGCTATCTATGTTGTGGTTTGCTTTTGCTATTACTTCCTTATTTAAGCATATGTTGGTTACAGATCTCTGGTTTTTCGACATTGTTCCTCTTTTTCAACTTATCCTTGACTGCAACAAAGATGGTTGATGTTAAGAAGGAATGTAATGTTGAATTTTATCATATTATATCATAATATTCTAGTAATGTTGTATGATGCACATCCATATTCTACTATTCATGCATCTTTCAGCTGGGTTATGAAGACTGTCTTCTTGGCTCATGTTTTGATGGATAGACCATTCTGGTCTTGTATTCACAATGTAATCTTCCGTAAGAGCTCTCTGAAGATTGTTTTGATGTATGGATCTAGGGTTCTTGTCTTCACCATGTGGTCTATTGCAGAGTTCTTTTAGCTATCAGTTGAGTTATAGGTTGTGATGAGTTTGCAGCCACATGTTCTGTTGTATTTCCCATACACTAGTGTGTTGTGCAAACGTTCATCATACAACTTGGTACGGATGCAGTTTCATGAGAAGTGGATGTTGTCTTCACCAATTCCATGAGGTGAAGTTTGTTTTTTATTCGCATTGTATGGAGCATTCTAGAAGTTGTCATCAAGGGGGATATTAGTGTGTTTTCACCTTCCTTCCATTAGTATTCTTTCTCCTGGTCATCATTAAGGGGGAGTGTTATAATATGTAATGATGACTTATGTGGTATATTGGTAAAATATCATTTAAAGGCATAAAATAACTCTAATATTATAAAATAGATTTATCCCACATATATCATTGTAATTATATCCTTTGTAACCATTCTCTATATAAAGAGGTGGAAATTCATTTATCCCACATCTATTATGGGATGTTTTGTAATCTAGACCTCTTGGTATATAAGAGAGGTGAAGGAGACCCTTTTGGGTATGTGTTGATTGTAGTTCATCAGACACCACATGTTGTGTATGTCATTTTTACACACATGATTGTGACATTATTGGGTGATGGAGCTTGATGTGATGCATATGTGAGGATGCCATGCAATCTTGGAGATCGATTTTCAGAATAATAGAAGATGCAACCCTTCCCATTGACGTAGCCCATATTGGGTGAACCACGTATATCAGTGTTCTCTTGTTGTTCTCTTTTCTCCAATTTTAGTTCATGCTTTATGTTTCTTGGTAGATAGAAGGATAGACTAGTAATGATTTTCATATTTTATACTGTGTTATGATATTATTTCATATGTTCGCAATATTCTAACAATGCACACATCATGTAAACTCTTTGTTTGATATTCTTTTACAATCAATGACTTATTTCTCGTCTCATGCTCTCTGGTTTTGGGTCTATGTTTCTTTATTGAGCTTCTTTCTCTATTCTATTAAGTCCTATGTCATCTGCACATAGCTTGGATTGAATTTATAAGATTTTACAACTTTTGCTTTACACGTTGAATGATTCTAAATTGTTAGTCAACATGTTGTACTCTTACTAATTTAATATGTTCCATTACATCTAAAAATAGGCACTATCGGCCCAATTTACAATCATGCTTTAATTCCCAAAAGTAGACTATTAGTCTAACTATCTGTTTACCAAAAATAGGTCGAACTCCTCGTCTCAACCTTCTTTCTTCCTCTTTTTTTACAGTCTTTTCTTGTCTTGCGACTGAAATATTCATCTTCCTGAACATGATTCTAGTTATCTTTTCTCGTCTTTTCCTAGGGCCAACAACATTCATTCATAATGTGGACGAATTGTGGCTCCCATGCTTTAGGATGCTACATTGCACATCAACGCTTGAGGTATCACATTGGGTAAATTGTTGTTCTTAAGCACAATCTTGTATCTGTAAATTCTCAATTTCATTGAATCCTTTGAATTTGGAGAAATAATCAATCAGTCACACTGAAGGTGGACCCGGGGACGTAGGCATTTACAGAAACTTAGTTATCAATTTCTTGTCTTCAATTTTGTCGTTGCAATTCTCTGTTGAATCATTCTCCTTAAATCTTGTTGCGTCATGTTAATTCAACATTTGTCTTCGTTCACATTTTTTTTCTTGCTTTGTTAACTATAAATATCATAGCCTTTCTAGATCAAGTGGTATCAGAGCTAGTGTTAACCCTAGAATTGTGAGTTTATGAATGCTAACTAGGGCGAAGATTCATGTTGGTAAAGGAGAAATTGAGTCATTTAGTCCAAAAGTTGGATGTTTGTAGTGGACCGAGGAAATGGCAGATGAAGACTATCAAGAAGAGGATGAGAAGGATTTTCGTAAATATTTCTATTAGATGGTCGATAGGGTAGAGAGGTTTTTTTGCGGATTAACAAAAAAGAGTGGAGAAGAATATAATGAAGCAGATAAAGACAACACATAGTACTTATGGAAACATAGGTAATGGAGGAGAACCTCCTTGTACTCCCCCTTCTCCATCGTCTTCATCATCATCGTCTTATTCTAATAAAAATTATGTCAGTACTTCATCCAATTCACATAAAAGAACTTCGAGAACATTGATTTGAACACCCCATTCCTGAAGCTTGACATCAAGTATAATTTAGCTATGTTTAATGGAGAAAATTATGCTGAAAAATTGGATGGATGGGTTAGGAAAATAGAAATTTATTTCAGAATCCAGAAACTATCAAGAGATGAAGCCAAATTTCAATTGGCCTCATTATGACTTGGAGGCGCTACTCTTGTATGCTGGAAGAGAGAAAAACAGGTAAGGTTATTTCCTCATGGTATGAGTTTGTTTAAGCATTGAAAAAACAGGTTTATCCACTTGGGTATATGCAACATGATATGATGAATTGGAAAATATTTAGATAGGGAAAAGGACAGAGTGTTCAATATTATACTCACGAGTTTAGGAAAAGGGATTTAGTGTTGGGTATTCCTCTCTATACTCAGGAAACCCTTCTTAAATATATAGGTGGTTTACATGGCTACTTAAGGCATACAATTTTGATGTTTAAGCCTAACAATCTAGATGAAGTATGCATACATGCCACCCATATTGAATCTAAGGGAAAGATTTATGTTGATAGCTATTCCAATTATCCTACCAAGACAAAAGGAAACAAGTTCAAAGGAAAAGGAAAAGGAAAGCAGACAACGACTATTAAGAAAGAAGGTGAGAAGCACACATTTTCCCATTGCAAAAAGGGACATGATGTTTCACAATGTTGGAAGTTACATCTGGAACTAAGGCCAAAGAAGTATGGAGGTTACAAGGATAAAGGCAAAAAAAAAATGTTTCTATAGAGTTGTAGGATGTGGGATCTGACTCTGGTGATGAGTCCAAAGTCTCAGTTGTTGGAGTCCAAGGTAAGGATGAAGGTATATCTCTTTCTCATCAGTCAAGCACAAGTGAAAATGTATAGTCTTATTCTAGTCAAGATGAAAAAAAAAGGTGAACTCTTTCATGTTAGAGTCATTACAAAACCTACCGACATTGATAGATTGTTTGATAATGGGTCACAAGTCAATTTAGTTTATGAAGAAGTGGTAAAGAAACTAGTTTTAGCTACTATACCTCATGAAAAACCATATCCATTAGGATGGGTTACTAATGATGCACAATTGCAAGTAACCAAAAAGTGCATTTTAAAGTTTGCAATTTCTGATAAGTTTAAGGATGAGTTAGAGCTTGATGTAGTACCACTAGATATATGTGGTATTGTATTTGGTAGACCTTATTTTTATGATTGTAAGGCTATATTCTATAGGGAGAAGAATCAATATCATATTTTTAAGGATGGAATTGAATATGTTATACATGTACAACAAATGAAAACAAAATTGCCGCTAATCTGTGCAGGTCAAATGAAAAGGTTGGTGAGTGTTAGCAATAATTTTGTGTTGATGATGATTAAGGTCAAAGAGAATAATGATGATACATCCAAATCCTTTGCAGGGAGTGATCCAAAGCATAAATATGGAATGTTTAAAATATTTTTTTAATATGATGAAGTATTTGAGGAACCAGTAGGATTACCACATGAAATACTATTGCAACAAGATGTGCCACTTACAAACATTGGCTTGTACTAGATGTCTATGATGCAGAGTGAGGAGATCAAGAAGAAGATTCGGGAATTTGTTGGAAGAGGAATTATCAGACCCATCACTTCACCACGTGGTTCACCAATTGTGTTGGTTCCAAATAAGGATGGATCTTGGAGAATGTGCATTGACTATCGGGCTTTGAATAAGATCATGATAAATAAAAAGTATCCACTTCCACGTATTGATGATCTACTTGATCAATTAAAACATGTAGTTTATTTTTATAAGTTATACATGCATAGAGGTTGACATCAGGTTAGAGTTTCTGAAGATGGTATATGGAAGACTACTTTCAAGACAAAATAGGGGTTGTATGAGTGGTTGGTTATGCCGTTTGGGTTGTGTAATGCCCCAACTACTTTTATGAGAGTGATGAATGATGTGAATGATGTCACTCCGACCCTTCATTCAATATTTTTTCGTTGTCTACTTAGATGATATTCTTGTTTTTAGTTGCACTTGGGAAGAGTATGTTGCTCATATGAAACGAGTTCTTGATGTATTAAGGAGGGAAAAAATACATGTAAAGATGGAAAAGTGTGAATTTGCTAAAACATATTTAGTTTACATAGGCCATGTTATTGGTGGATGGGATCTCAGAGTAGACCCTTCCAAATTTGAAGTTATTGTAAATTGGCCAAGGCAAAAAACAATTACAGAGGTTAGGAGCTTTCTTGGTGCAGTCCAATATTGGAGAAAGTTCATAGCCATTTTTTCCACTATTGTCGCACCATTACATTCTTTCATGAGTGTGAATCAACCTTTCTAGTGTGGAAGAAAGCAACAAATCCCTTTAATGTTTTGAATGAAAATATCAGCACGACACCAGTTCTGGCGTTGTCAGACTTACATTGCCATTCGAAATCGATACAAAATGCTTGTGGTTTTTCCATGGTAGTCATTCTTATGCAGGGACGCAAGCTGATTTGTTACCATTTTGAGACTTTTTCACCTATGGTAAGTAACGATCCTACCTATGATAAAGAATTGTATGTTTTGGTACAGAGTGTTAAAAAATGGAAACACTATCTATTGGAAAAAATAAAAATTATTCACACTGATCATCATCCATTACAATATTTGCACTCACAAACTAAGTTACAACAAAGAAGGCATTTTAAATGGATGGGGTTTTTTCAACAATTCCATTTAATTATTAAATATAATAAGGGCACTCAGAATAAAATCATATATTTGTTGTCAAGGCTGTTAGTAACAACCATTAATGTGTCTATCGTTTCACAACAAAGTCCTTTGGCTTATGATAGTTATATTGAACAATATGGTAATGATGACGATTTCAAATATGTGTATGAATTTTTATTATATGGCTCCCAGACTAAAGTATTGAATTATCATGTTCATGATAAATTATTGTATCATCTTGGAAAAGTTTGTATTCCACGGAGTGAAAGAATTCATGCAATCAGAGAAGCCCATACTTCTCTTATATATGGTCACTTTGGGGTAGTCAAGACAGTAGCTCAGCTTCAGAGGTATTGTTATTGGCGTCGAATTAATGAAATTGTTTCCAAATATATAAAGGGGTGTATTCTTTGTGCTACAAGTAAGCCCAGGAATAGTAAATTGGGTTTGTACACACCACTCCATATACCTTCTCGTCTTTGGGAAAGTGTGTCTATGGACTTTATGGGAGGGTTACCTGTGTCTAGGAAAGGTCACGATTACTTGTTTGTGGTTGTAAATATATTTAGTAATATGTGCATTTTAATTCCTTGTAAAAAGAAGGTCACAATAGAGATAACTGCTCAGTTATTCTTTCAGTTTGTATGGGTTCATTTTGGGTTGCCCACTTCATTGAATATGATCGAGATTCCCATTTTCTTGGCAAATTTTGGTCAAAATTGTGGGAACTTATGGACACCAAGTTGAAGAAGAGCAATATTTTCCATCCACAAATTGATGGTCAGACCGAAGTAATCAACTGCACAGTGGTACATTTACTCTAAGGTTATTGTTCCAAACATCCTAAGCTTTCGGATGAGCAGTTGCACTATATTCAACATGCCTACAATCGTTCCTTACACTATTCAACACAAATATTTCCATTTGAGACATGTTTTGGCTATTTACAAAATTCTCCTTTAGACTTTGTGTATG
Organism: Pseudotsuga menziesii; assembly: GCA_001517045.1. NCBI lineage: Eukaryota > Viridiplantae > Streptophyta > Pinopsida > Pinales > Pinaceae > Pseudotsuga > Pseudotsuga menziesii. The sequence goes on along the minus strand of LPNX010064847.1, from coordinate 985,716 downwards.
GGAAAGATTCTATGGAAAATGGACAAGTTGATGCAGACAAGTTTTGAAGTTCATCCAACATATCCACTTGATACACCAGGAAATTCAGGAACATTTGGAAAATACCCAAGTCAAATACAAGTCCAAGCATGACCAACATCGTGTGGATCATCATTTCCAACTTGGTGATCAAGTATGGCTTCATATCAGCAAATATTGACTTACAGATGTAGGTAAAAAACTTAATCCATTGAGTTATGGACCCTTCACAATTTTAGAGAAAGTTGGTAATAATGCTTTTCGGTTAGATTTTCCTCCATGCATGAAGATGTATTCCATTGTGAGTGTGGAAAATTTTAAATTGTATGAACCTCCAATGATCATGGATCAAGAAGAGAATGCCCATGTTGCATATGTTGATGACTTTGCACCTGAATACCTTAATGAGTTGTAGGAAGACATAAATATTGAAAGAAGAGTACAAAATTCATGAAAGGGGAATGTGGAATGCCTTCATGTGGGTCCTAAAGGAATGCATTCAAGCAAGGATTGATGGATTGAGATTGGAAGGGTGAGGGAGATCTATCCTCACTTAATTGGTGATTGATTCCAGGATTTTGATGGTACAAAATATTTTCAGCGGGGAAGTTTGATCCAGGAGGATCTCCCATTTGATTAATTTTCATCTACTTCAAATTTCTTAAGATAAGGTTACAATTACATGTGCCCGTCGAGAGATTTTCGACGACACCAATTTTTTCAAATTTGGACTTCAAATGATTAAGTTACAACACTTTGAATTTTTTGCATTAGAGTAGTAGGGCATTAGGACTCAGTGTGGTTTGGTTGGTAGTTTGTTAGCATGTCGACTGCTAACCCCCAGCATTGGAAAGTCAGGATCATAATTTCGACAGGTTTATGTGTCACTATTTTGTTGTTTGGGCTGATTGCCGACTCCTGAATAGAGGAATAGTGGAAAACTCGAAAATAAGAGCTCAACAACATTTTGGTTGCGAATTCAACATCACTGACTACCGAACTCTGATGTCATCAAGTTAGAGTCAATAGCATATTATTTGGCAACCTTGTAGTTTGATAGTGGACAATCGGCAGCAAGGAAATCAACATCGAGATGTTGCAGATCAACTATCCACATTAATCGACGAGAGATTTGATCAACGAGTTCGGTTTAATATGGAGATTTCGACTATGGATTTTATTTTCTAGTTTTGTAGATATTTTTGAACGAGGGTATTTGGATTTGATCCTCATTTTGTACCATTTTAATCGTGATTTGGGTGTGGGTTCTTATCCTTTAGGACATCTTGGGCATTGAGATTGATTTTGTTCCAAGATTGGCAATTTCTCCACATATCTCTACCGGACAATTCTTTCTATTTAACAGTTGCAAACATGGTTGGTCGAGGCAGAGAGAGAGAGGGGAGGACAAGTAGAATGAACAGATAAGACAAAGAGATAGAGAAAGGATTGGATAGACTTTCATTCAGATTGTGGACAGCTTGGGGTTCCCATACTTGAGGATGTTGCGTTGTGCATGAATGTTTGAGGTATCACATTGGGTAAATTGTTGTTCTTAAGCACAATCTTGTCTCTGCGAATTCCCAATTTCATTGTAACCTTTGCATTTGGAGAAATAATCGATCAGCTGCACTGAGGGCAGACCCGAAGACGTAGGCATTTTCTGAACTGCGTTATCAATTTCGTGTCTTCAATTTTGTGGTTGCAATTCTTTGTTGAAGTGTTCTCCTTAAAGCTTGTTACGTTCTGTTAATTCAAAATTTGGCTCAGTTCACATTTTATTTTCTTGTTTGGTTAAATATAAAGCTCCTGGCGTTTCCAGATCATTTGGACTAGTCACTTTCCTTTTTTTTGTCAAACTATGGAGGATGGGATCCCATATTTAGGCTTCATGGTGAAGCCTAATAATTATGGTAAAAAGGACTGGATTTGGTTTGAAGACAAGATTGCTGGCATAATCAATTCCTGGTGTAATCGGTGGTTATCTAGGAGGGGCAAGATGGTGTTAGTTAAATCTGTTCTGGAGGATATTCCGGTATGTTGGAACCTCCTTTCCAAGATTCTGGTGGGGACACTACATAATATAAGGAAGATGTGCTTTAAATTTATCTGAGGAAATGATAAGGATGGGAAGTCTCTCCATTTCTATGAGGAAATGATAAGGATGGTAAGTCTCTCCATCTTGTTAGTTGACTTACTTTGGTAGCCCCTAAATGTTTTGGGGATGGGGGATAAAGAATATTATTTTATTTAATAAAGCTCTGGTTTCTAAGTCTTTATGGAATATTTTGAAGATGGACAATTTTTGGCAGAGGATCCTGATATCTAAATATATTGGGATTGAGTCAGTTATTGAATGGATTTGTCGAGGGGATGAGGTGGTTATGGGTTGTTATAATTAGTGGAAGGATATCTTCAATGTGTTCCCTATCATTGGAAGATATCTGCATGGAAGGTGGGGAATGGAAGGTCAGTGAGGTTGGGGCGTGTTGTTGTGTTGGATATACCTAATGAGTGACTACTTTCAGATGGGATCATTGAACATACTCATAGCAGTGATTTTGCAAATATTCAACGAATTGCCATACAAGGAATTGTTAATGTTTGGAATTAATATGAGTTGTTGGTTGAGGAGAATGGGATGACGGGAGATTGGAAGGATAATTGGAATGAATTTGTGGACTCATTGGTTAATGGTCATATTCGTCTCTATAGGAAGGAGGATGATCTGCGATGGATTTTTAATAATATTGGTGGGTTGTATTTCGGAAAAATTTGAGGTATGAGTCGTTATTTCCCGTTGTTCTCATAATCAAGTGGTGGTGGAAGGTTATATGGAAGATCAGAGGGCCACTAAAGGGAATTATATATTTCTGGCTTATGCTAAATAATAGTGTCCTTACCTGGCATAAACTATAGTGTTATAATTTTCATAGTCTTGGGAGATTTCCACTGTGTAACTATGTTGATCAGGATTTGGTCTATCATCTGTTCGTATTGTGTAAGTTTTCCAAGAAATTCTAGAAGTAGGTTGGAAGGTTGTCTGGTTTTCATGTTCAATGGGAAGGTGTCTCAGTGGAGATTTGTTTTGAGAATTTATTTCAAACTAAAGCATCGTCAGCCTTCAGTTGTCTTCGTATTTTTTTCTCTTGGGGTATCTGGTTAGCGCAGAATCCCTCTATTTTCAAGGATAAGTTCACTCCAATATTTCAAGTGGTGTCTCTCTCTATGGCACTATAACCTTTTTATAAGCATGTTAACAAGTTTCAGCTTGCAAGGGATCTGCTTCCCCCTTTCTTTGAGTTTGGAAGACCTTGGTCCCTTTTTATGGTGTCAATCATGATCGGAACAAGGTAAGTGGATTCGGATTCATTATTTTTTCTGGAAAAACAACATTACTACAAAGGTGATGGCGGTGTGGGACTGGGGAAGAACAACTTGGCAGAATTTAAAGCTCTTTTCTGTCTCCTAAAAGTGGCTTTTAAGATGTATGTTCTTAACATGCATATATTTGGTAATTTGGAGCTGGTGGTTAAGTGTTTTCAAGGTCTGCCTGTGGTCTCTCATGTAGGATTGATCTACCTGGTGGAACACATACAAGCGATCTGCGGGCCATTTCAATCATTTTATGTTCAACTTGTTATCAGGGTTTTCAATTCATAGGTTGATACCTTGTCAAAGAAAGGGTTGTGTTTACACTCTAGGGCTCTACATTTGGAAGAATTTCAAGGGTGTACTNTATTGAAATTCTATTGGTTCTTGAATTCCAACTCACAAAAACTTATTTTGGCACGTTTTCTTATAAGGCCCATTTTAGACCCCAAATTTCCTCTAATTTAATAAATTCACATATTATCCCATTTTCATATTTATGATTATAGTTTTACTTGGAAGTTTTGGTTTCTAACTTTATTCTAGAACGTTCCAGTCCACTAGCTGAAAACTCTTATAGATTGCATAGTGTTACTTCTTTTTAATATCCTCTTTCCTTTAGGCATCGAAGATTGTATTTTTTTTAAGTTAATGAAAATACACTTCTTCTTTTTTTGGAAAAAAAGAAGAAAACTTGAATTAAAATCCCAATTTTAGAAAAGTACAAGTCATCATTTTGGAGGGGTACAACTTTGTCGAGTTGACCTTTTAAATATATTTTTTTTAATTTTATTTTATTTATGGGCCTATGGAAATATTAGTGGATCATACGAGCAAAGGATATGATAGAATTAAAAGAACTGCATGACAAAATTGCAAGTTGGGGCATATGATGGATTTGCAGGTAGTGGTTTTATTTAGTACATATTGATTCTTAAGCATATTAATATTACCCATTCAATCATTGCACCGAAGAGGTGCATTCTACAACCCAGTATGGGAGAGATGTGTAAATCTTTCGGTGCTCATCCAAGAATTGATAGGTATCCTTTATAAAAAGTAAAAAAATATTATTAAAAAGAACATGTCGACTTAAATTAAATTTAAATTATTTAGAATCACACACACACACACACACACACACACACACACACACACACATATATATATATATATAAATTAGATAAACTAAAACCATAAACATCGAATTATACATTTCTTCAACACTTTCACTCTAAAACAGGTTTACATGTTGAGATATTTGATCCCTCTCGGTGCTTAGTAGATCCCCTTTTAGATGGATCTATGCTAGTTACCATTCAAACAAAAATATATGATAGAGAGACACAATAACAACATGAAATTTTATATATCTATAACCAAAAAATGAATAACAAGCTACAAGCTAAAAACATTTCACCCAACAGTATGAACTCTATAATGGAAGCCACCACTGATACAAGGCTACGAGCACATGGTCTTCACTCAGTGAAACTATATCATAGTACATCCATTCATGTGATATTAAAGAATACCCCTAATTTCACTAGATACTGATAAATACCTACCAAAATCCTTTTGTTTCAAGACCCCCTCCCAATACATCTTTTCAATTAAAAAAAAACATATTTTTACTAGATATCAAATAATTTTACTAGATACCCATTTTATAGCCCCCCCCTTCTCACAATACTTTTAAACCCCCTATATCCTCCATCCCCTCCCTTCGCCCCCACAGCCCCCCAATACCTACATTATATTGACCTTATTTTTCATAATTAAAAAGAAAACTTTATGAATGGATGTGATAAGATAATGGTCAACAAGGTGAAGCCCCTGTGGATATGAGTCCATGAGCAATAAAGTATACCAGTTGGATCTAATTTATCTCGTTCAACTCAATTCTTAGGTTTGCAACTAAGGTTGGTGTTTGAAGCATTAAGAAAGGATTGGTTATCATTTAACTTAAATAAGCATTAATTCTTCGGGCCTTGACTTTGTGGTGTCCAACGATGAGTTATGCATGGATCTAGAGAAGTGGAAGATAATTTTTCGATTGGTCAATTCCTCTAATGTCATAAATATGAAAGCCTATTAGAGGAAATTTCAACTCAAAATGGGCCTTTTAACAATAATTCAAATTCCATGTCATCATGTGTTAGCCAATGAAATTGCTTTAAATTTGAAATACCGTATAGGTCTTAAACAATTTTTTAATATAAATTTTTTAGTATAGGTCATCGTGTTTTTTCAGGTATTTCTTGTTTTTGGGGTAGCGGGGTCCATCAAAAGTATACTGAGTGGGTACTCATTGGATGTGGAATTTAATTTCGCATTCAATGAGCTCTTCCAATCGAAATTTGAGTAAAATCACATGGAGATATGTCGAAAATACGAACAAAAAAGTAATTTTTTTCTTTTGCTTCCTCCAAAATTAATAAATATTATTTTATTATTTTATTATTTTTCTTAGGAGGCCCATTTTGAGTTGAAATTTCCTCTAATACGATTTTCATGAATATGTGTTTTTATGAACAAAACATCAAGGGATTGAGAAAAATATATACCTATGAATGAATGTATAAAAGTACAAGGATATCAATGGAGAGTAAAATGACAACAAAGTTTTGAGTTGTTAAAGAAAAATATTACAAGGGCACTTGTGTTGGTGTTACTTGATTTTAGTAAGGTTTTTCAAGGGAATTGCGATGCAAGTGTGATGGCTATTGATATTGTACTTAATTAAGCAGGAGAGATGAAGGCATTCTTCTATGAGAAGTTAAATGAAATTCAACATGGATATTCAACTTATGATCTTGAGCTTTATGCTGTTGAGAAGAGGCTCAAGCATTGGATGCACTATTTGTTGTTGAAGGAGATTTTTCCATATAGAAATCAATGTGCACTAAAGTCATCAATGATGAAGTGAAATTGAACTAGCAATGTCTAGGATGGGTTAAATTTCTGCAAACCTACACTTTTTTTTTGAAGATCAAGTTAGAGAAAGAGAATAACGTTATAAATGCATTGAGAAGGAAATCATTAATGTTGATGACAATGGAGAATTAAACACCTAGTTTTGAGTATATCGAGGACTTGTATGAGCACTACAATAATGATTTTGAACAAGTTACACATGGATAAGAAACTAGTAGTGGGTGAATTAGATCATTTCATCTAAGATGGGTATCTAATTAACGAAAAACAATTATTCATACTTAAAATTTTGAGTGTGTAAAAGATAAAAGAGATGCATGGTGTAGATTATGAGGTCATTTTAGACACGATAATAAATGGGATTTGATAGAAGATATATATTGATGGTTGACCATGAAGGAAGAGGTTTGAATATTTGTGGAACATTGCATAATTTTTCTAACGACTAATAGAGTATGTCAAAACATAGGATTGTGCATATTGTTGATTATCATGAAGATGCCTTGGCATGACATAGCCATGGATGTCATTCTTGGAGCATCCAATATGGAATTTGTTGTGGTTAATTGGTTTCAAAGATGGTGCATTGTATTCCTTGAATACCAATTATGTGATATATCACACAATTTTTCTTAAAGGAGGTAATACGATTGCATGGATTATCAAAGACGATTGCATCATACAAAGATGAAAGGTTTCTTATTTAGATTTGTAGGACAATGTGGAAGAACATGGTAATAAAGTTATAGTGAAATTTGACATTTCACCCTTAGATGGATGGATAGATGAAGGCAGTGAATCAAAGTCTAATCAATATCTAGGAAATCATTTGAGATGTTTAGCTAGAGTTATAGCGAAATTTGGCATTCCACCCTTAGATGGATGGATAGATGAAGGCGGTGAACCAAAGTCTAATCAAATTCTAGGAAACCATTTGAGGTGTTTAGCTAGAGTTGTAGTGAAATTTGGAATTACACCCTTAGATGGATGGATAGATGAAGGTGGTGAATCAAAGTCTAATCAAATTCTAGGAAATAATTGGATATGTTTAGCTAGAGTTATAGTAAAATTCGACATTTCAACCTTAGATGGATGGATAGATGAAGGTTGTGAATCAAAGTATAATCAAATTCTAGGAAATCATTTCAAATGTTTAGCTAGAGTTATAGTGAAATTTGGCATTTCGCCCTTAGATGGATGGATATATGAAGGCGGTGAATCAAAGTCTAATCAAATTCTAGGAAATCATTTGAGATGTTTAGCTAGAGACACACTAAGATAAAGGGAATATGTTTTACTGTAGACAAAATTCAATTTTAACAACTTTATTAACATGTTGATATCATTTTAACCTTTAAATATTATGTTATGAATGGAATTGATTGGAAGGAGAATAAATCTTAGTAGATTTGTAAGTTAACATGCAAAGGTGTGATGGCGTGGAGGCATTTGAAAATTATATGGAGTTGGTGTATACACAATTCCATGATAGATTGAAAGAGAAAAACACATAATACAAATAAATGGTGATAAATGAAGAAGAATTATTTCATTTGCAATCAATGACATGGTTATGGTGCATTTGATACAAGACATATTCACTTAAGTAAGAAGAACAAACTAAACATGAAGAATATAGGACACTACATAATTAAGAGGAATCTTGGAAACAATACATATGAAGTGGAGTTATGATAGGTTTCTATTTTCAACATTACATGTTTTTAAGTGCAAAGAAGGTGAGACTATTGCATAAGAAGGTGAAGGTGCAAAGAGAAAGCGTAGAGGCATATTGGTGTAAAAAATGTTGAAAAACAATCTAGATGATATTGAAAAGGTGTTGGGGATAAGGTATTTTGGATGTGATACACTTAATCCAAATAGTATTTAGTTAAGTAAAAGTACAAAATTAAGTGGAAAATGGTACATGGACATCTGAAGCAGAGTCTAAGAAATTTTGTAAGGGAGGAGCAATTGCAAGAGAATTTGAAGATCAAGGACCAACAAGATAATGCACTTTAGTTTTTTCATAAGGAGAATTTGATGGAGGAGCATCCATGAATTTTCTATGTACAATGGTGTGCCAAGAAAGCGTAAGAGAAGAAAACACAAGGAAGGAAAGCATGACAAGTGTTGAAGCACACGTGTTATCACAAAAAAACATAACCCATGGTCTAAGCACATAAGTGAAGCATGTGATCAACAAAACAAAGCACTAAGTATGATTTTGGTGGGCACATGAAAAAAATTGCACATGAGAAGTGCAATGAGTGCATCAAGGGAATATGAAGTGATAAGGAAATGATCTAAGGTACTAGAAGGTAGCTAAAGAGTCAAAAGAGGAAGCTAAAGTAACATGGTAAGATGAAGAGTTGTAAGAGGATTTAAACAATTAGTATCTAAATAATAATAAATAGGTTGGAAACCATGATTGTTGGTTAGCTAATCAAGCCAAAGTGTCGACTAGTCACTTGTGAATCATAGAGTTGTTAGTATCTAGTTGTAGAGCCTAGAGTGGAGCATTGAGATGCATATTTTATTTTGCACATGCATTTATGAGTAATGAGAATGTCTAGACAAAGTCCCCAATATAATCCAATTCTTCGTGATATCAAAGTATTAATGTGACCATTGAGATAGAATAACACATTGCTATAATTGATCCATGTGTTGTAGATCACTATGCATAGTCAATGAAGATCGTTGGTCAATTGGGCATGCAACACCTTGAATTGTTTTAATAATAGATTTTGAGCATATAATGAATTTAATTTGGTAATATTGTGTGCATGACCAAGGGTTGTAAGAAGGGCCTATAAACATTATAAGAATGGAATCTGTGCATTTCAAGGTGAAGATGAATTATTTATCAGCCCTTCTAGTGATGTTAAAAAATTAAAGGGTGTTGGATATTAATGGGTTGTAAGCGAATCATGTGGAAACTATGTTGTCATCCAAGGAATGGGCATCATCTACAAATTATGTTATCATTCAAGGACTATGCATCAATGAAAACTATGTTATTATTCAAGGATTGAAGTTGGAAATGGAGAGGTGGTTAATGAGGTCTTGGTTAAGGGTCATGCATAATATATAGGTAGATAATTTGGTGATATTTAACTAGGTTGTTGACCAACCTCCATAATCATTCATCAATCCTTGGATTGTGCTTCAAAGGACATTTACACTGGCTGCCTTAATTTTGGTGATCAATTTTGTGTCAAACAAACAATCTCGAGTTTAACACCATCATTGCCTTAACAATTTGATCCATGCCAACATTATGTGCTCAACTCACAAGGCCATGCCATGTCATCATATGTGCTTTAATTTTCTTTACATTTGTATTTGGCTAAAATATTTTCCCTTAACTTGTATGGGATTCTTCCGGGGAACATGGTGCACCTAACTACTTACACATTATTAGCTCACTTTTGCACACATCAATTTTTCTTTAGTATTTCCAACAACTTTGAGGTTTGTTTAGACAATGGCAATGTTTTCCATCATCACTTGAGGGGAAAGGTTCAAATTTAAAAAGTGTATGCTCACTAAGAAACTCGATATAATTCCTTGATTTACAATTCAAGGTGATATTCTATTTATGGAGGAAGACCAAACTAACATCCATAAAACATATTCATTGTGAATAGGAAATAATAATTCAATATAAAAACATATAATGGGAAAAGGAAATAATAATTCAATTTTTTTTTAACTTTAAATCATATTATTTAAACATATTTAAAAAAATTCTAAAAATCATAAGAAAAGAATAGGTTTACAAGATCATTGTAGAATAGACAACTAAAGTTCTTCTCATCAAACTTGAAAACATCTGACTGATTTTATTTTCATTACTAAAATGAAAATGAAAATCATATCTTTATATACAAACCACTCAAAACATTGGATTTACTAACATTAAGGCCCATATATATTTTAAATTATAAAATTGACATTGTTTTCATCTATATAATTGTTTCGAGCATTTTACATCTATAAATTTAAAAAATATTGCTATATTTTTTTTAAAAAATATTGCTATATTTTTTTTATAAATCACTAAGTAATCAATAATGACATGTACCCAAATTAAAGATAAATAAAGATATGTTCATTAAATTGACAATAATACATATGGTAGAACTTCAATGCATACCATTTTAAAATACATTAAAGAAAGTGCTAAAACGAAATGATGTGCATGGTCATTTCAATGTTTACTAGTTAAAATATTAAGACCAAGCAACTCAAACTAATGTATATCAATTGTGGAAATTGATCTACAAAGGCATTTCAATGTTTACTCTTAAACGTCTTAAGACCAAGAAACTCAACTAATGTATATCAATGTGGAACTATATTTTAGTTTGAAAGAAAATTATTATTAAAAAAATTGCCCTACTAAATGTGATTAATATTGAATCATCGAAAATGTTATCAACAATGTCGAAAGAAATTATTTTGACTTTGAATGAATTTGTGAAAACAATCAATCTCTAAACTCATATAAAATGTTGTCAACCATGTCAAAAAGGTTGGTTGGTTTTTTTTTAATGCATTTCAATAAGAATTTGGAATTAAATACAACCATATTTATAAAGTGTAAATTAATTATTCCACAATATATTTAAATAGTTCAATTAGCTTATAATCATTCATAAATTTCTTGATTGAATATGTGTTGATGTTTGAGTAAAATCAGAGATGCTTGAATTTTAAAACTTTTATCAAATAATTTCAACACTTATGAATTTCATAAATCAACGACATATGAATCTTTATATTAGCCACATATGAATCTCATCAATAAATCAGCCGTATAAATCAACCAACCATAAGAGACAAGATATACCCTATGAAAAACCCTCCAAACACAGAGGATGAAAAACCCAACAATTGTTTATGATTGATAGATTTGCAGAAAATGGTTTACAACAAATAAGCAGATTGTCTGATAAGAGAGATCACCTCAGCAGCAGAGAAGAGAGATCTAATGTAACCTTGCAAAAACAACTATATGCAACTGTATTGAACTTGCCATATATCTAACATATTAATAACAAACCAAAACACCTAGCATGCAGAAGGTAGCGCACAGGAGGCCTAGTAAACACAGTGAGAGCACCACATAGTGCATTTCACAAGGAGGAGCTAACTAGACCCCCCTAATCCAAACATTAGCTCCATCCTTCCATAATTAGATTTTAACTGAATGTCCACTGAATTGAACTAACTGTCCACTAACTTGAACTGAATGTTCACTAACTTAAACTGAACATTGACTGACATGAACTAAAAGTGAACTAACTGAACTAAATGTTAATTGACTTGAACTGAGTGTTAATTGACTTGAAATAAAAGTGAACTAACTTGAACTGAATGTTAATTGACTTGAACTGAAAGTGAACTAACTAAACTGATTGTGAACTAACTGAATATAATTCAAACTTCAATTGAATGCATGACCATAAATTTAGGAGACTAACTGAATGTCTTTGGTTCTTTCACACTTAGTGTCATCCAGCACAATTTCTATTGTTAACTTTTGCATGGATCTATTTAATTAACTAATGCATGTTGATTGATGAACATTGAGTTTTTCTTTACTTAACTGGTTATATTAATTAATAGTTCAACTAATGCTTTGAGTGAGGCACTGATTGATGCATTCATATTTAACTAAAGCTTTATAACTTGAGGTCACTTACATATTTGCATGAGCAATTCGAATTCTTTTTATATATGTGTTATCTCATTATCATTAATTAATTAATGCATGGTCCATATGTGTATTATTTATCCATCTTATCATATCATACTCAGAATTAGTATTCCATACACATTGATGATCATATATATTGCCCTTGTCCATATAGTCATATGCTAAAGTAATTCAATCTAGGGGTAGCTAAGCCCTAAAGGAGACTTATAGCACTTAGTGACCATGACTAGCAATATATCAAGTACTATAACTACATGACTTGATACAACACAAGTCCATCTCCATAATTGGAGATCCATTCTCATAGGGTATCGTCTATGAGAATCATTGACTTAATACAACAGAAGTCTAGACTTGATACAACACAAGTTCACGGTCTTGACACAACACAAGACTCAGTCTTGATATAACACAAGATTCCAATCTTGATACAACACAAGATCACAGTGCATGCATCCCACCTCAATACATGATACAACACAATGTCTTGACTTGATACCACACAAGTATTTAACGTGATACAACATAAGTCTTTGAAAATGACTCATGATGTTGTACAAACAACAATATGAAGTAGATATTACAATAAAATAACAAATTAAATGAGCATTAAGGATGTTTATTCCAAGCATTCGTTAATTGTGTTTGTGCATAATTTTATTAAGTTGACATTTTAATTGTTTAAATTTTTTCATAGAATTAAAGCTATAACTTAATTTATCAATGTCTTGTGCATATATGGGTTTATATTATAAATATTTTTAATTAAGTATATGTGATTTTATTAAGTTGACAATTTATCTGTTTAAAAATTCCATAAGAATTAAAGTCATAGCGTGATTTATGAATGCCTTATGCATAGGTTTATATTATGAAAAATTCTTGATGCATCAGTGTTATGCATGTATGGGTTTATATTATGAACTTATATCTTATGGATATAGGGGTATGTTATGAATATTTTGTTAATTTTGCATTTGTATGATTTTATTAAGTTAACATTTTATTTGTTTATTTAAAATTTCCATAAAATCTAAAGGTATCAGTTGATTTATGAATACCTCATGCATGTATAGATTTATATTATGAATCTCTTTTATGTTGAAAGTGTATAGTTATATGTTTAAGCAAGTCAATGAGTTGAGTTTGTGTATGATTTTATTAGGTTGACAATTTGATTGTTTGAAAATTTCCTATGAATTGAAGCTATTACTTTATTTTTCAATGTCATGCTTCAATGCCTTAAGTATGTGTGGCTTTATATTATGAAGCTTTTTTTGTGTTGAAAAAGTATAACTATAACATGTTTAAGCAAAATTGTTGAGTGTCTAGAAGGAATGTTAAGAATGAGATGATGGTGGTTTCTACATGATAGAACATGGCAAAAAGAACACCAAGTGCAAGGCATTATCATCATGATCCAATGAAGAGAGATGAACCAATGAACACTATTCAAGTGAGCGATCATGGTCCCACTTGTTAACACACAAGACCCTTAATCCTTGCTTTGTGTGATGGATGCCTTCACATTATAATTTGTTATGGCTCATATTGATAACATGGGGAGGCTCAATTACTTCAAAGATCATTCATATATTACCTACATGTAGGGGAAGGTTGCAAGAATCAATATGTTAGCATTGATAGAGTTTTGTTTAGGCAATTTTCTCTCCCTCAAGTGGGTTACTGGAGTAGTGGACTGAATTACACTACACGAAGTTAGTTTATGAGACTTACAATGATACAAGTAGAGGAAGCAGAATACATAGAGGACAAACATCCAAAGCTAATGGTGACAACAAGAAATATTGTCAACCTTTATCTTAAAAATCAAAGACCTCTAATGAGAAGGCCTTGGAGAATCTCTACCAACTCCAACATTTCGAGCCACTAAGAAGATAGTGGAGAATATAGAGACCAAAGTGAAGATGAAACAGAGGCAAATTACAACCATATTGTTAACAAGGATATCCAAGAAGTCAACCTAGACCCAAGGCATTCTCAAGGATGGGACACTAAATATGCATAGATTTTGGAGTTGCACTAGCACATTAAAGAGAATTGCACACTGCATTATTAAAATAAAAGCAGAGTGAGACATCATGCACACGTTGGTTTGGACAACAAATATGAATACCTTATAACAATGATTTGGGGGTTAGAGGATTATACTACAAATGGTGGTGCAATTGTGGATGAAGGCAACATTGATGGCAAGCGGATGTATGTCGATGTCGTAGATAAACTCATCAATCTAGATGTTGATGTCTAGGATTGGCATCCAGACATCTAGCTCTTTTCTCTTTGTTATGTTGAGTCTTCCTTTGCATTTATGTTTATGGTCCTCTTGGGCTCTTAGCTATAGTGGATTTTGGAGATATTTCAATGTTATTTTTGTTGCAACTAGGGTTTTCATTACAAGGAGCAAGGCCATAACTAGATATTGTGACATATGATATGTGCTTATTTTACCAATACAATGGAGGGTAGGCTTGTAATCTGACACCCTTGCTTTCATAAAATTTGTATTATTTATCTACATATTAATATTATTTTGTTGATTGGATCCATATTGCAAGTTAATATATGACAGTGTGGAAATGCATCAGCCTCAAGATTTAAACTACTCAACACTCTACCTCGAGTCAGTGTTGAACTTGCAGCAAATATCCCAAAGGAATGATGCATAGGTGATATTTGGAGCATAAAATAATAATTAATTATAGTAAGAACTAATAAAATTCCCTTCGTTATTTGCTTGGTTTCCCCTCTAACTGCTGTAAATAGTCATATATCACATGCTACTTGATTCTCTATGCAATTATGCTAGATCAAATGCTTGTCATAAAAATAATGGTCCCGTGAGATTGAGCCTAGGGTTTACAATTGCAATCATGACTTGCTAGATCAAAGGGAAACAATAGAAGCCAACACATAAAGGTAAGCAACTTCTAGGTTTTGTGATGAGAGTAGTCTAAACAATCATTGATTTTGACCACTTTTTAAACCATTTTTACTTGAAATCCAATTAAAGTTGTTGGACTTGTAGATATATGCAATTGAGATAACACAATCTAGTTGCAACAAAAATGTTGAAGGATACTGAATCCATTTCTACAAAAAAAATGGAATTTCAAAAATGAAAAATTACGATATGACCAAATATTATATCACTGAATATCATCAATGATTGTCAAAAAAATCAAAATCATCAATTGTTGCACCGAAAGTAGCGAGGTGATCTACAAACCAGTATGGGGGAGATGTTGTCACATAACATAGTGTAACGTGTAACGTTATGTAAAAAGTTAAAAATAAAAAAATAAAAAAAAGTCATGTTGCCTCATAAATTTTAAAATTAGAACCAAGTAAGTAATTAAAAAATCCATGTTAAAACTATAATTTACCAAGCACCAAAGGATCAAAACCAGAGAAAATTTTATGGGCCAAATTTAGCCCATGGGCTATTTTTAGGCTTTTTACCCAAAATAAAGATTAGTCAATTTGTTTTTTTTTTCAAAGATGATGCCCCCAAATTGTTGAAATACTGAGAGGGGGGTGAATCAGTATTTGTACTATTTAAAACTTTAATCAAAAGAAGGTTGCTGATCACCAATCAAAACACATCATCAATGTGTATAAAGATAACAAGATGCACAGCACACAATAGTTTTAACGTGGAAACCCAAGTTCTGGGGATAAAACCACGGAAGCCTTTTTAAAAATAGTTTTCCAGAAATAACTGGAAGGAAGGAACAACTCCCTTATTATATAGACTTCAATTTTCCAGCTTCAACTGGAAGGAGGCTATAAACCCCTGATTTACAAGCTACGACCTGAAGGAAGCTGCCACTCCCTAGTTTTTCGTCTTCCACCAGAAGGAGGCTACGACCTCCTTTCCTTGCCCCGTCCTGCCACCCTGATAAGAAGAAGATTGTCGAACCTGTGGACCTGTCACACACCAAACTCTGCTGCTGATAATCTCTGCACTCTAGTCAGTGTCAAATCATCTTTATGCCCATGTCATCACTGTCATATCAAACATAAAAGTTGATGATCAAGCTGCTCATCAACACTACTGGTTACTTGCTTGTCCCTTCAATAGACCTAGGCTGTGTACTGAACTTCCTGCTGCTGATAACCTTTGTTCTCTGTTTACTTCCAAGTCAGCCTTATCACTGCCACACACACTGTCTATACACAATCATCAGACATGCATCATCATAGAGTTTGCGTCAATGTCATCAAGTATGAACCGTCATGAATCAGTAAGTACTATCATCATCAAGTATGTGCACTCATCATCAACATGTAATATGTATGTAATAAGTACACATCATAGTGCAAAGAAGTATGGCATCACACCATGGCATGCATCATGTCATCATTATCAAAGCATGTATCATCAAATTTGTGTGTAGTAGACTGTGCATCATAGCATGGAAGAGTATCATCACAAAAAACCAAACTACTGTTTGCATTATACAAACTATTCACACACCACATTCATTGTTTTTGCACATGCTGCCCACACACTAGTCGCGCACAGTTTACTCATTCATGTACATTTCATTGTACACTTGTACTTACAGCCTTACTGTACATATCATACATTTCTACTTTTACTATATATTACATGTTATTGTTGTATATCACTATTTCACCATATGTAACTGTTCATGCATACCTTGTTTTGCTGTAGATGACCCAAGACTATGACAAATCACTGCAAAGGAAGAACTGTATACTCCCAACCTCTAACTCAGGTCTATACAACCTCTGGATTGTTCTTCTTGAAAAGTGTATGATAAATATACCAAAAAGGATGTCTCTATAATTGGTATGTTGCTGTTAGACCAGCGTGAAAGAGCCTCAGTATGTCATCATGCCTCAGTCAAACAATTGACAAAAAGATCACCAAAACTCGGATCCCAAAAAGAATTATTTTTTTTGTCTGAAAAACTCGAGTTTGCTCCTCTTAATCTGCTATCAAGAACCCACTAAAATTAGTCTGCTGCTCCCGAAAATCTCAGCTAATATATCTCAGTCATACTGCTGTAAAATACTCCCACTCTGTCCACATCCCAGCCAAGAAGAAACTAATGATAAAAAACAGATATTATGGAAGAAACTTGACTGTTCTGCTCCACAAGTTCTCTGGCTCACTTCAACCAGCAATTAACAAAAGCAAAACGCTGACTGAAAAATTCGGGTCTGCAGTATCTCTAACCAGCGAATCCTCTCAGTTCAGATACTTGCTCAACCTTGCATTCGTTTATGCTGAAGGTTACCAAATCATACCATAAAGGAAAGCAAATTAATGTGGAAATTCGGGTCTGTTGAAGTGACTAAGAAAACCCAGCAGAGAAAAAAAAAAATCTTGGACTGTTCTTTAACCAAAAGGGTCAACTCTGTTAAAACCTTGGATAACCTTCTCTGCTATTGTTCACTACCTCGGTCCACGAATTATCTTCTCCCAGTCATCCGTAAACTTCAGTTCAAAAATCGATTCATTGATTCTTAATTAAAGGTAGCAAAGGTTTTAGTGTATAAATATTACTTAGGCATTGAGTGAAAGATAGATGGGGCCGACTTCTTAGGTGAATAAAAAGAATTTATTTATAATTGATTTTAGCCTTAAAACTTGTTTTATTTGTTAAACTTTTTAATGTTTTATTTTAGTATTTAAACATTACTAGAGGTCATTTAAAAAATTGTTTCAACTTTTGTTACTATTTTAAATTTATGAGGTTTAATTTATATTTGGGTGGGCCTACTTGTGGAGGATTTTAAATATTTATTAAGTTTACGACATGTTTTGATATTTTAACTTTATTAATATTTTAATTAAAGGGGATTGTATTGATTTTAAATTTGTTTCACACTTTAGATTAATGATAAAGGTTTAAATAATTTATTAAATTATTAATAGATGTTTTAACATTTTAACTTAATGTGTAGTCTAAGTGGGTCACCTTTTAATAGTTTACTTATTTGTAAAAAAATGTTTTAAACAATGTTTTATCATTAAACTTAATATTATTATAATTATGTTTTAATACTTATTAACCATGTGTGTAGTTTAAATTATTATTTTAACCATTTAAATTATTATTATTAACCATGTGTGCAATGGGCAAAATTAGTGTGTTGTTAGTGTTTTAAGAGCATAGGATAGATTAGGCTTAGGAACCAAGGGTGATGGTTTTAGGGTAGTTTGTTAGGTTATTAGAGTTATCACAAGTAAAGATACATAACCATCAAGGTGTGGGGTGCCTACGCTTCTCTTAGGGTACCATGACCTTTATCAAATGCAAATGACCACTGAAAGGGTCATTTGGACTCTTGCAACTTTTTCAAATCACCAAGGACACAATCCAGGGCAAACGGGCATGGTTGTGGTACTGGGAAACCAATGAAACAACCGGGGAACCATCGAACCAACTTAAAGGTACTTAAACACTCTCCAGGGCTTTTGGCAATGTACCAAGGGCTCCAAGGGCTTCAGACTTGGGCTTGAACAAAGTCAAAAGGTCTCCTTAGACACTGACACTTACTCAACCCTCAGAGGCTTCTCAAGGGGCACCAAGACACACTAACACACACCTATTGGCATCAATGACAAATTAGTCAACAATCTCCCCCTTTGTCATTGATGACAACTCTAAAGCTCCCCCTTCGAATTAGCTTCCTTTGTCCACAAATCTCCCCCTTAGATCATGCTTCTTTTACCTACCTTATTTAGCCTTTTCTCCCCTTTGGCATCAATGGCAAAGGGTACTTCTGCCATGCTCCCCCTGTCATACTGTAGTGTTGTTGAAGATAGATGAATTCAATTAGGAGATAGTATGACTCCCAATTTTTCTCTGAGGTACTCAAAAGTCTCTCTTGGGAGAGGCTTAGTAAAAATGTCTGCAACCTGTTCTTTTGTCCCGATATATTCCAACTTGATATTCTTATCTGTGACCTGTTCCCGAAGAAAGTGAAACTTGATTGGAATGTGCTTGGTCTTGGAATGCATAACTGGATTCTTGGAGATACTGATGGCACTCGTATTGTCACATAGAATAGGAATCGATTCATTACATGTCATGTGTATGTCTTGCAGGGTTTGCTTCATCCAAAGAATCTGAGTACAACAAGCTGCTGCTGCTATATATTCTGCTTCTGCGGCTGATAAGGATACTGAAGACTGCTTCTTGCTTGACCAAGATACCAGACAACCACCTAAAAAGAAAGTTGTTCCACTAGTGTTTTTTCTATCATCAACACATCCTGCCCAATCTGTGTCTGAATATGCTATCAATGTCAGATCATTCCCTTTTGGATACCAAAGTCCAAAGTTCCTTTGAGATACCTGAAGATCCTTTTAACTGCTATAATGTGAGTTTCCTTTGGGGCAGCTTGAAATCTTGCAACTTGTCCAACGGCTTGCATCACATCTGGTCTGGAGGCAGTTACATATAGTAGACTACCAATCATTGACCTATAGAGCCTTTGATCAACTTCCTTAGATTCATCGTCTTTGCTTAGTTTACAACCGGTGATCATAGGGGTACTCACAGGTTTACAGTCTTCCATCTGGAATTTCTTTAACATCTCCTTAATGTATTTTGTCTGGGTAATAAAAATGCCCTCTGTTCTTTGAGATATCTGGAGTCCCAAGAAGAAGGTCAATTCACCGAGTAATGACATTTCAAACTCTTTTTGCATGTCCTTAGCAAATTGTTGACTTAGTGAATCATCATCACTTCCAAATATGATATCATCAACATAAACTTCAATGATGAGTATGCTGTCATTGTCTTGCTTGATGTACAAATTGCTATTTGCACTTCCCCTCTTAAAGTTTTGTTGTAGTAAGTACCTGTCCAATCTGGAGTACCAAGCTCTTGGAGCTTGCTTTAGTCCATATAAGGCCCTTTTGAGCCTGCATACATAGTCCTCGTTTTTTGAAAGTTGAAATCCTTCTGGTTGTTCGATATAGACTTCTTCTTCCAATTCCCCATTTAGAAAGGCTGATTTTATATCCATCTTATACACTTTGATGTCTTTGGAGCAAGCGTAGGCCAATATCATTCTGATAGCTTCCATTCTGGCAATTGGTGCATATGTTTCTTCAAAGTCCATTCCTTCGATCTGAGCATAACCTTGACAAACCAATCGAGCCTTGTTTCTAATTACCTGTCCATCTTCATTCATTTTGTTTCTGAAAACCCATTTTGTGCCAATAACATTTTTGTTATGTGGTCTCGGAACAAGTTCTCAAGTTTCATTCTTCTCGATTTGATCTAGTTCTTCTTCCATAGCTTTAACCCATTGTTCATCTGTACTGGCCTCTGCAAAAGTTCCAGGTTCAGTTGTACACAAAAGAGAGAAGTGTACCTGCTGATTTCTTCCGGATTGTCTTCTTCTGGTTCCTATTCTAGCATCCTTATCACCAATAATCTGATTTAATGGATGATTCTTCTAGTACCAATTCTTAGGTGATGGATGATCTTTTTGTTCTTCTTGTTCGACAGTTGGTTGATTCGGTTCTTCATCTTCCGTGAGTTGCTCTTCATCTTCATCGGGTTGTTCTTCCATTTTAATTTTCTTCATACCTCTTTTCTTGGAACCTTCCTCTTCTTCATCGTCTGATTCTTCTGAGTCTTCTCTGGATGATGTTAGTATTCCTTCAACTATCTTCACGTTAATGCTTTCAATCACTTTGTCTAATCTTAGATTGTAGCATTTGTAAGCTTTCCTCTTGGATGAATATCCAACAAATATGCCCTCATCTACTCGAGAGTCAAATTTTCCAATCTTCTTATCATCTCTTTTGATGTAACACTTGCTTCCAAAGATTCTGAAGTGTTGTACACTTGTTGCTCTTTTGGTCCATAGCTCATAGGGAGTTTTATCATTTATGTTTCTGAGTAATCCTCTGTTTAAGATGTGTATTGTTGTATGAACTGCGTGTCCCCAAAATTTGTCATTTAACTTGGATTCATTCAACATGGTTCGAACCATCTCCATTACTGATCTATTCTTTCTTTCAGCAACTCCATTTTGCTGAAGTGTTCTGGCTACTGAAAATTGTCTCTTTATTCCATGCTCTTCACAGTACTTGTTGAATTCATCAGAAGTGAATTCTCCACTGTTGTCAGATCTAAGACACTTGATTCGTGACCATGTTTCATTCTTGACTAGTTCCTTGAACGTTTTGAAACATCCAAATGCTTCTAATTTCCTGTTGAGAAGACATACCCATGTCATCCTGGTATAGTCGTCAATAAGTAGCATGAAGTATTTTTCACCATTCAATCCTTTGCTTTTGGTTGGTCCACATAGGTCAGTGTGAACAAGCTCCAAAGGTTTTGTAGAAGAATGCTCTTTCATCTTAAAATGCACTCTTGTTTGTTTTCCATGTTGACACTGTTCACATACAGAGTTGGCAGGTTTTGTGACTTCCGGCATATTTCGAACTACTTGGTTTTTGTAGATTTTGACCAAATTGTCAAAATGTATATGCCCCATTCTTCTGTGCCAAAGCCAGCTTTCATCTTCTTTTCCTAAGTGACATTTTTCGGACTCAATCTCATCTAACACGTATATGTTGTTTGGAGTCCTAGTGGTTGTGGCTACTAACTTCCTTGATCCTTGCTTTCCTATTTTACATCCTTTTGAATTGAAGATGAGTTCATGACCTTGATCACACATCTGACTGACACTTAGCAGAGTATGTTTCATGTTATCTACAAGCAAGACATTTTCAGCCAAGGAGTTTTTACTTCCGAGCTTTACTGTGCCCTTTCCCAATACTTTTGCTGAATTGTTATTTCCAAATGATACAGATCCTTTATCCTTCTCAATATTGACAAAAGCATCTTTGTCAGCTGTCATATGCTTGGAGCAACCACTATCAACATACCATTTTCCAGAGCCGTGATTCTGAGCTTGAAGAGCAATACCACATTCGTAATTGTTATTATTGTGTTTAATCCATACCTTGTTGGGCATGTCCTCATTTCTTACTGTTGGTATCCTCATTCTGCAATTTTTGGCTATATGTCTAAAGTTGTTACACTTGTAACATTTTATTTTTGATCTCAAGGGATCAAATCTGTTGTTGTACTGTGGTCGTCTGAGGCTTGCAAGGTTATTCCTTATCTCAAAGTTTCTTCTTTGAAAACAGTTTACAGTTTTGTGTCCAAATCTTCCACATGTAAAGCAATGCCCATAAAAGAAGTATCCATACCTGGGAATATATGAAGGAGGTGCTTTTATGAGATCTGATCTTTCTGCTAGCCCTTCTTCTGATACAGGTTGTTCTGGCTGACGTTCGATCTCTTCCTCATTCTTGTAGTCCTTGACAACTCCTGCATACCTTCTTGGCTTCTTTTCGTTATCTGTCAACATTGAGCTTGAGGCTTCACTTGTATTCTGCTTGTATCCTATACCGGTCTTGTCGAAGAATGACTTTTGATTGCTGATGATTTGTTCTAGAACCTTGGAGCTATTTTCATAACTCGTTGCGATATTTTTCGTCTGCAGATTGTTCTTCAGAGATAATATCTCAGCCTCACGATTCTCCTTTTCTCTTATATTTGTCATTAGTTGTTCAGTGAGAGAGTCTTCAACTCGTGTGGCTTCTTCTAGTTTGGTCTTCAAGTCAACAATGGTTTGTTCAAACCATTGTTCCTCTTCCTTAAGCAATCTATTTTCCTTCCTGACTTTCTTCAGCTCTTTCAAGGCGCTTACAAGTTCTACCTCAAGATCTACTTCTCCTTCATCTTCGGATTCTTCCTTACTATTATGATCCTTATCTGAGCTTATTGCCATAAAGAGTACCTTGTCTGGTTCATCGTCATCATCAGAATCACTGTCACTATCGGAGTCCCCACTGGATGAGCCATTGTCTCTTTTTGTGTAGAGACTTTTCTTCTTTGCAAACTTTCTTTTGTTCTTATTCTTGTAATTATTGTACTTCTTGTAGGGTTTAAAACTGTCATCCTCTTCACCATCTGAGTTCTTTGCATATGGACATTTAGAAGCAAAATGACCTATCTTTCCACATGAAAAACATTTAAGAGGTAACTTACCTTTGTATTTTCCAGTGCCTCTCTTTAATTTCCGAACAAAGTTGGCTATTTCTTCATCATCAGATTCATCACTTGTCGGTTTGTCTTTCGTTGATTTGTTCTTCCCAGCTTGTTTGGAGGAGACCTTGAATGTTGCTTCCTTTCTTGACGCATCTTCATCTTCAATTCTCATTTCGTAAGCTACTAAAGTCCCATGCAATTGATCCACTGTCATAGTAGCTAGATCTGTTCTTTCTTCTAAAGCAGAGATCTTGGGGTTGAACCTTTTGGGAAGAGTTCTTAGAATTTTCCGAACAACTATAGTCTCCTCAACCTCTTCTCCCAAACCTCTGATGGTATTCACGAGTTGATCAACCCAAAGAATATAGGCTGCTATGTCTTCGTCTTCATTCATTCTTAGCTGTTCGAATTGTCCCCTGTAAATCTGAAGTTTGGCTTCTTTGACTTTGCTCTCTCCTTCATATGTGGTTTGGAGTTTGTCCCACATTTCTTTTGCAGAGGTACAGTTCATCACTTTGTTGAATACAGATTCGTCTATAGCACTTAGAAGATGATTTCTGGCCCTTGAGTTGTTGTTGTATTGAGCCAACTCACCTGCATCAGTTGGCACGGTCTTTGGTACTTTGTACCCATTCTCGATACTCTGTCATATTTCGATTCCTTGAGCTTCTATAAAGGCTCTCATTCTTATACTCCAAAATGCATAGTTGCTCCCATCAAACAAGGGTGTTCCATATTTGCTTTGTTTAGCAAATTTCTTCATGATTACCTTCCAGTGGTTAGTCTGTTCTGAAGAAACCTGCTCTGATACCAATTGTTAAAATATTGAGATGGGGGGTGAATCAGTATTTGTACTATTTAAAACTTTAATCAAAAGCAGGTTGCTGATCACCAATCACAGCACATCATCAATGTGTATAAAGATAACAAGATGCACAGTACACAATAGTTTTAACGTGGAAACCCAAGTTCTAGGGGTAAAACCACGGAAGCCTTTTTAAAAATAGTTTTCCAGAAATAACTGGAAGGAAGGAACAACTCCCTTATTATATAGACTTCAATTTTCCAGCTTCAACTGGAAGGAGGCTACGACCTGAAGGAAGCTGCCACTCCCTAGTTTTCCAGCTTCCACCAGAAGGAGGCTACGACCTCCTTTCCTTGCCTCGTCCTGCCACCCTAATAAGAAGAAGATTGTCGAACCTGTGGACCTGTCACACACCAAACTCTGCTGCTAATAATCTATACTGTCAAATCATCTTTCTACCCATGTCATCACTGTCATATCAAACATAAAAGTTGTTGATCAAGCTGCTCATCAACACTGTCGATTACTTGCTTGCCCCTTCAATAGACCTTGGCTGTGTACTGAACTTCCTGCTGCTGATAACCTTTGTTCTCTGTTTACTTCCAAGTCAGCCTTATCACTGCCACACACACTGCTCTATACACAATCATCAGACATGCATCATCATAGAGTTTGTGTCAATGTCATCAAGTATGAACCGTCATGAATCAGTAAGTACTATCATCATCAAGTATGTGCACTCATCATCAACATGTAATATGTATGTAGTAAGTACACATCATAGTGCAAAGAAGTATGGCATCACACCATGGCATGCATCATGTCATCATTATCCAAACATGTATCATCAAATTTGTGTGTAGCAGACTGTGCATAATAGTATGGAAGAGTATCATCACAAAAAAACAAACTACTATTTGCATTATACAAACTATTCACACACCACATTCACTGTTTTTGCACATGCTGCCCACACACTAGTCGCGCACAGTTTACTCATTCATGTACATATTCATTTGTACATTTCATTCTACACTCGTACTTGCAACGTCACTGTACATATATATATTTCTACTTTTACTGTATATCACATGTTATTATTGTATATCACTATTTCACCATATGTAACTATTCATGTATACCTTGTTTTGCTGTAGATGACCCAAGATTATGACAAATCACTGCAAAGGAAGAACTGTATACTCCCAACCTCTAACTCAGGTCTATACAACCTCTGGATTGTTCTTCTTGAAAAGAGTATGATAAATATACCAAAAAGGATGTCTCTGTAATTGGTATGCTGCTGTTAGACCAGCGTGAAAGAGCCTCAGACTGTCATCATGCCTCAGTCAAACAATTGACAAAAAGATCACCAAAACTTAGATCCCAAAAGGAATTTTTTTTTTGTCTGAAAAACTCGAGTTTGCTCCTCTTATTCTGCTGTCAAGAACCCACTAAAATTAGTCTGTTGCTCCCGAAAATCTCAGCTAATATATCTCAGTCATACTGCTGTAAAATACTCCCACTCTGTCCACATCCCAGCCAAGAAGAAACTAATGATAAAAAACAGATATTATGGAAGAAACTTGACTGTTCTGCTCCACAAGTTCTCTGGCTCACTTCAACCAGCAGTTAACAAAAGCAAAACGCTGACTGAAAAATTCGGGTCTGCAGTTCTCTAACCAGCGAATCCTCTTAGTTCAAATACTTGCTCAACCTTGCATTCGTTTATGCTGAAGGTTACCAAATCATACCATAAAGGAAAGCAAATTAATGTGGAAATTCGGGTCTGTTGAAGTGACTAAGAAAACCCAGCAGAATAAAAAATATATATATATATATATATATATATATATATCTTGGACTTTTCTTTAACCAAAAAGGTCAACTCTGTGAAAACATCGGATAACCTTCTTTGCTACTGTTCACTACCTCGGTCCACAAATTATCTTCTCCCAGTCATCCGTAAACTTCAGTTCAAAAATTGATTCATTGATTCTTAATTAAAGGTAGCAAAGGTTTTAGTGTATAAATATTACTTAGGCATTGAGTGAAAGATAGATGGGGCCAACTTCTTAGGTGAATAAAAAGAATTTATTTATAATTGATTTTAGCCTTAAAACTTGTTTTATTTGTTAAACTTTTTGATGTTTTATTTTAGTATTTAAACATTACTAGAGGTCATTTAAAAAATTGTTTTAACTTTTGTTACTATTTTAACTTTATGAGGTTTAATTTATTTATGGGTGGGCCTACTTGTGGAGGATTTTAAATATTTATTAAGTTTATGACATGTTTTGATATTTTAACTTTATTAATATTTTAATTAAAGAGGATTGTATTGATTTTAAATTTGTTTTACACACTTTATATTAATGATAAAGGTTTAAATAATTTATTAAATTATTAATAGATGTTTTAACATTTTAACTTAATGTGTAGTCTAAGTGGGTCACATTTTAATAGTTTATTTATTTGTAAAAAAATGTTTTAAACAATGTTTTATCATTAAACTTAATATTATTATAATTATGTTTTAATACTTATTAACCATGTGTGTAGTTTAAATTATTATTATTAACCATGTGTGCAATGGGCAAAATTAGTGTGTTGTTAGTGTTTTAAGAGCATAGGATAGATTAGGCTTAGGAACCAAGGGCAATGGTTTTAGGGTAGTTTGTTAGGTTATTAGAGTTATCACAAGTAAATATACATAACCATCAAGGTGTGGGGTGCCTAGGCTTCTCTTAAGGTACCATGACCTTTATCAAACGCAAATGACCACTGAAAGGGTCATTTGGACTCTTGCAACTTTTTCAAATCACCAAGGACACAATCCAGGGCAAACGGGCATGGTTGTGGTACTGGGAAACCAATGAAACAACCAGGGAACCATCGAACCAACTTAGAGGTACTTAAACACTCTCCAGGGCTTTTGGCAATGTACCAAGGGCTCCAAGGGCTTCAGACTTGGGCTTGGACAAAGTCAAAAGGTCTCCTTAGACACTGACACTTACTCAACCCTCGGAGGCTCCTCAAGGGGCACCAAGACACACTAACACACACCTGTTGGCATCAATGACAAATTAGTCAACACAAATTCCATGGGATAATTTTATTTCAACTCTAAAAATGGCCAAAACATTTTCAAAAGCTATATAAAGTCCATCAAAATTTGAATATTTTTACAAAAAATGGCCAAAAATTTTGTAGTTACAAATTTAACATTGTAAAATTTGCCAAGATTTTTTACAATTTCAGAAAATTATGGATCCTTAAAATTTTAGCTCATCAAAGCTTTTGAGATATAAATTTTTTTAAACATGTAAAAATATTAAGATGAATCTATGCTGATTTAAAGTACACTGATATAACATTAATGACCAAACATGATGAGGAGTGTCTCCTTTTTCATCTTCTTTTTAAGGCCATGTGAAATGCATTTTCCCTAACCGTGTAAAATGTTTTGCATCTACAACGTTAATGTAGAACTCCATTTGTCTGCTCATGCAAACTGCCTACCACCTTCTATCTGCCTTAAATCCATCCATGTGTTTATGGTCATGCAATTATTTACAATAGTTGTGGGCCAACGCCGTAGATGGGGAGCTGGATGATATTTGTTATTTATCCATTAATATTATATTTATGGCATTGATTGTTTTTTGCAGTGGAGATGACACAGTGAGCAAACCAATGCTCCACACAAATGCAGTGGAGTAGAACTACAGTCTTCTTAGTCATGTGACACGGTGAGCAAACCAATGCTCCACACAAATGCAGTGAGCAGTAAATGGATGATATTTGTTATTTATCCATTAATATTATATTTATGACATTGATTGTTTTTTGCAGTGGAGTAGAACTACAGTCTTAGTCATGTGACACAGTGAGCAAACCAATGCTCCACACCAATGCAGTGAGCAGTATATTTATGATTCTCGACAATCATGAAAAAGTATAATGTGATAAAAATAAATGATCTGGCCAAGTCTACACAGGCTAATAGATACTAGAAAAAGGAAGCAAATCGATTAATGTATTTTCCTTCCAGAGGCGGATAATAAATATGAATAAACGCCATCCAAAAAAAATCGACTGGATTTGCAACTTTGAGTTGTTGGCGGGCTCAGAGAACATAGTCTTGACCTGGTCCGCTTTCATCCCTTCCACCCTCATAATTATAGTTGATTTGGTGTTTCCGAAAAGCTCATTTTCAACTCCTGTATTATTTTAAAGAAATGAATTCCATTGCAAATTTCAGCTTAAGCTTTAAAGACATCAGAAAATGAAGGCTGGAAATTTTCTAAGCAAGCTCTAATATGCCTACAAACATACTAAAATATGAAAGTCAAAATGCTTTGTTGCGAAATATATGCTTTAGGATGACATTGACATGGCAACAAACTCTCCGACAGATACAAATAGCAGAAACAATGACAGTACTTATCAAAGCATCGAGCAATCAAAATGTAAAGCTCTTATGTTTTTTTGCATGTGAAAGTGCTTTTTCACATGTGAAAGTGCTGGGCCTTGAACTTACTTTTTGTGTTAAGGCCTTGCCAGAATCCAACATAGATCTGCTGGGTTACATACTTCCAAATAGGCCAGATTACACAATCCACTCATTCATTACAAAGAGGCTCAACAAGAGCTAACATGTCACTTATAAGAATTGAACCTGGATGAGGAGGGTAACAATCATTCCTCCCAAGCTACAACAAATGGACATAAGCTCTTATGTGCTCCTCTGTGTGTTACATATGACCTATGCTATAGCAAAACAATTGCTTTTTCCTTTTGATTTCATTAATGTAAACATTCATACCAACTTGAAAGCAACAAACAACCGATGTTATAGCAAGAAAACAATTGGGTGTTACATATGACCTATGCTATAGCAAAACAATTGCTTTTTCCTTTTGATTTCATTAATGTAAACATTCATACCAACTTGAACGCAACAAACAACCAATGTTATAGCAAGAAAACAATTGCTTCGCCCTTTTGATCCCCATTAATGTAAACAATGATACCAATTTAAAGAATGTAACAAAAAGCCATGGCTTTCTGACAAGGTTATAAAAGGGTGACATGGAAATGCAATAGACTATTTCTCGGGTCAGTAGCACATCTACGTCGTCCCAGTAAAACAATTTCTACGAGTAAGAGTCAAGGTTTTGCTATCCAATATCGGGTGAAAGGAAAAATAGTATTGCGCTACAATTTAAAAACAAGGAAACCTTCAAAAACCAAATGCAATACTTGCCCAAATTACCGAGCAGATTAATGGTCAAACCTTCATCCAGGCAAAATACCAATGGAAGACCTGCAAATTGGCTTTACTGTCAAAGAATGTGAATACAGCATAGGCCTCTTCCAATAGAAATTTGAAGCATAATGAATGATTGACCTTCTGGTATAGAGTGGAAAGAACTTTTCCATTGTAATGATTTCACGCTCATGGAGGTTTGTCATTATCAAGATCCTCCATGACATCAATATTTTTCCGATTTGTTATTTTCTGCACATATCCTGCAATAAACAGCATCAAATCATAACGCATTTATGGTATAAACTAAAGAAATTGTCAAGTGAAATCAGAACTACATTATTATGACAGAATATTTAATCAATGAATCCAAAAAAACTTTAGTCGTTTATTCTATAAACTAAAGAAATTGTCAACTGAAACAAGTACTGTATTACATGTATGGCAATGAAACATGCTAGTCAATAAAAGTCATTAATAGATGTCAACAATGAGATGGTCTTACGACATTGTCTCCACTGCAACAGACACATCCCTGGCGGACGGATTGTCGCTTCTTAATCTTGTGTCTGTATCTATATGGTTGAGGGGCGCAGTAAAGTGAGAGTTAATGACCTATTTTATGGGGCATTGAAGTCCACATGGCATTGACCATAGGATCTCCACTGGGTAGAATAGGCTAACCATATAGCTTTTCCTACAGGTGTGGGACTGTCCATCATGAAGACAATGCATGTCTTGATCATTATATTCCTCAGTTGCTTCAGTAGGCATGCACATAGGACACCCACTATAACTCTTTCTATCTCACTTATGTTTCTATTCAAATTTAGAAGAAAAAATGTCCTTGTATCAGATCTAGGATTATGGTCTTCTGCAACACAGAAAATTGAGCAAGTAGTGGCTAGGATTATGGTTTTCTGCAACACAGAAAATTGAGAAGTAATGGCTTTGGTTCAAATTTTACAAGCCAATTTTACCAATGGAAAATGACAAAGTGGCCCAATGGGGCAGTGCTGGAATTATTAACTCCTTGTCCCATAACTTGATGTGTGATTCATGATCATACAAAAAGATAGTTGTTTGTTAATGTATTGGTCACTATAATGTAGTCTCTAGAGTTTGTCTCTAAGTGAGAAACCTTCATGTGTGTTTTTAGAAGGTTGCTAGATCTTATTTGGATGAAAGATGTTCTCCAACAGCATTGTTCCTACGTTGAGTAAGAGTGGTTGGAAGGTTGAGAGGATTTCTCGACAGTTTGTTAATGTGGCTAAGATAGTGTGTCTATCTTGAAGCATAACTTGATGTATTTCTATGTATAATTGATTGAATAGATCACTTGGGCACAATTTTGGTTTTCTTGAGAAGAAACAATGTCTACACTCTCATTTCTCTACATGGAATCAGAGCTGATACAGGCCTTACTCTCTCGTGTGAACTTTCTGCATTGTTAATCCTCTGTAAATATAGGCTTAGTGTAGGAGAGTAGATAGTTTAAGAGTTTGCTATGGTGTGTTCGTGGAAATGTGTGCATTCCAATCAGTCTAGGTCTTATTTAGATAAGTGTCCCATCTGTTGGTGTGTACAGTGATTAAGGAGAGTTGATGCAGTGTTGGATTTGATTTCCAATTTCTGTTAATCAGATGGTTGAGATTCTGAGGTGTTCGATGGAGATTATGCATACCGCTGCATATCAATGGTGATGCTCGTGAAGAAGAGTTGAAGGGTGTGGACAAATATGCTGTGAGGAGAAACCAAGAGAGATGCCAATTAGGTGTTCAGTTTGTTCATGCCAAGTACATCTACTCTGAATGTTGGATGTACCACAGCAATAGCCGTGTTGGATCTGCTAATTGGATGAATACGACAAGTCTCCCAAGCAGCAGGACCTCTCAGCGGCCGACCTCCAGAGGTGCTCACCATCGAATGCCCCAAAGAAGAAGAGGTCAATCCTTGCAGTTCAGTCGCACATCAATCGGATCCAGGCATCTTCTTAGCAATTGCTGTGAATCTTAATAGAAACTGTTGTGGATGTTGAGTACAAAAGATAGATCACTGGTTCTTGTTGTCACTGGGCACATTCAACAGTGAAAAGTGCTTATGGTAAGCTCCTTGTGGCAGGCCACCATGGGAGAAAGGTAGCACATTCCCAGATGCAGGCATCTTGATCTGCCAGTGTAAGGAGAAGAGACCTACTGTGGGTAAAACACCAGTGCCTGTGTGAGGGTAAAGTTTTTGAAGTGCGTATTGAGTGGATCAGATCTTGGATCAGGTGGACAATTCTACAAAACATCTTGTTGCAGTCTGTGGACCGTCAGACAACCGGCCTGTGCAAGGATTTACATCTTGAAAAATTGTTGAGGCCGCATGTACAGGCCATGATTAAAGCTAACTAAGAAGACCCTGCATATGAAGGCCATGGGGAATGTGTTGCTCATGATAAATCGGTTGAATGAGCTATTAGATCTGCGTGAAAAGTTTGTTGAGTTACAATGGAGAAGGTGGTGTCTAACCAAGATTTAATTCTGGAGTGTGAGTTTGAAAAGCAAAGAATTGTTGAACTGATAGTTAGATTGATTCACTCGATAGTTTCCAGTAGAAAAGAGTGACTTTCTCAGATGTGTGTTTCATTGTGGAGGGCAATACGAGGGTCTTGTTGTTGAATAAGGGGATCAGCTCTAGAACTGTTGTGAATCAGAATAAAATCTGTTGGAGCATGTGAAGCAGTTATGAGAATAGAGTTTATCGTTGTAACAGTTTTTTACAGATGTCAGAGGGATAGAAGAACAGATATGCTCATCTAATGATATCAAACTTCTTGTTGTGGATTAAGTGTTGATTGTTGCTGCTTCTCTCATGACATCAGGTTGATACATGGGTATGACAATAATCTTGAATGGATGACAATACCATCGTTGCATTTTTCTCATGGATCTGTTGGGTCAAGACTAGTGTGGACCTGTAAGGCTGTGACAAAGCATTGCTTTGATCTATGTGTGGTTGCACGTCATGGGGAAGGAGTCACCAGTGGACCCAACAAAGAACCAACAAAGAATTTAGGACATCACGATCAAGCCTCCACAGTTGAATGAAGTGGACCTCAGGGGTTGCAAAAGGTACGGAAGGCATGTAACTCCCAGTCAAATTGGAAATGAAGATATTCATGTTGTCATTCTGAGAAGCATCGACAGGCAGCTGGCCTGCGAGCACTTGTTCAATTGACTGTGTTGACAGTGTATGAGAAGGATGCTCATGGGTAGAAGCATACAAGAACCGAGCAGAAATTGCCATCAGACTGATTGGTTGGGGATGGAGAAGATAGCCCTTCAACTTGAATGAATGTGGTGCACAGTATAACCAATGGATGAACATGCAAAACCAAGTGGGTTTGGCTTAACCTAGACATTTGAAAAGTGCATCCTTATTATTGAACTAATGGGTCGAACTGATCACTTAACTTAGTTCAAACATAAGGGACGATATCGGTGGATAGGTAAAATTGGGTTTAGCAACAAAAGAGAAAGTTAATATAGTCATATATGGATGGTTGGTTCATGCATTGGTATGTTCCTCTGTGGAAGCAGCATGGTTAGTGAGTTGAATTGCTACTTGTGCATGCTGGTGTAGACTGATGATGGTGGCAGTGAAAATGTCTATGGAGTCTTGGGAATGTTCAAAGTGTTTTGGTAATTTATTAGTCTGGGATACATTGAAGTTAGCATATATGTTGAGTTTCATGAACTCAATATCAAAATGGAGTTATTTTGTTAGAATTAGCTACTCTAACAATGACAGGTGAAGTATGGAAGATCCAAGGCGAAGATTGAACTAAGATATCAAAGACACAAATGAAGACTCCAAGAATGTGAATCAGCCCAGAGGAGCAGGTATATGTATTTGGTCATATGTATCATTATCTCTTGTCGGCAACTTTGTAATGTAAAAGCCATTCCTCAGTCTACTTGGTTAGATATGTTGTAGATGAAAGACATGGTTTGTCTCCTCTTGTTGTTCCTTGATAAAAGACTGTTTGACGATTGTTGTGCCATAAGTCCTCAGATTGGCAGGTGTATAAAGTGTAAGATTGACTTAGATACATCCTCTATTCAGACATTTTTCCTAGAGAACTGGCAAGCAATGTGGTTGGGTACCTAAGTGTCACGGAAGATGGAAATATGTCCATAGGATGGGCAGTTGCTCAGTCATTACAATCAGATTGATGTTAGGCCCTGGAGTACAATAGGCTTCCAGTCAAACTGCGTGGTACCAATGTTTAACCTAAAGGTACGGTTGGTTCCCAGCTGATATGTTGTTCAAGATGACAGTTTTATAAGTGAACATTGGAGCATGAACACCTTGATTTAGGGAAGGAAGAGGATTGCAACAGTGAATAACCATTGGTTAGTTATCTCGGCAATAAAAGATACAGTGACATGACGTTGTTCTCGCTGGAGAATCCAAGTGATAATGGCAAAGTAAATTCTGAGTTGGAATGATGAGATTACAATAGAAAAGACAAAGATGTTCTGGTTGCAAGAGAGAGTTGTTGGAGTTTTGGTCCAAAGGATGTTGGTGACGATTCCTGTTGCAACAGTGGAGATCAGACGATGATGGACAAACAAGGTAAACTTTGTGTTTAATAAAAGCAGTGACCATATGGATGTATTAATTACACTTTGTAGTCATAGCAAATCTATGATGTTATGTATAAATCCTAGGTATTGCTCTGTGAGAATTTTGAGCTTGTATCTTGCCTAGAGTTTGTTCTTGGGAGAAGTATTGTGTGGCACCTAGCTTATGAAAGACTGTACCTGGTGTCTCCATGGGATAGAATATGTTAATGGTATGGACCTGTATATATGTAACATGTGAAGGGCATATCACTATAAGCCCTAAATTGCATGCATACCCCTTTGCTATGTACCCCTAATGATTTGGTTAACTTGTTCGGTAAACTTTGTTATGGAGTTGTTAAACAGTTGGAGGAGTGGGCTGTGTGTTGGTTGGATGCTCTATGACTGGACCATGTTGGTTATAGACTCTCGGAGGTGTGTTAGGACTAGAAACAAGAACTTTTGTTTATTCAGGGGGATTTCAAAAAGAAATTGAATAAACCATGTATCTGAAGGACATCCTACTAGACCAACAGTTGCAGCAGTTAGGTTCCCAGGTATTACAGTGGATGGTTGTTCATTTATATGGTGTAATGTCCTCTTCCAATTAGGCCTTGAGGCCCAAAACCGCTAACCTATGTGATTCCTGTGGGTTCGAGTGGTTACTGACAGTTAGGGAATCAGCCAAGGACTGATGCCATCCATAGAAAATCTAGGGCATCATCATTAGGTCAAGAAGGGCCACCGGGGCCAAAGGCCACCTTCGTGCATGCCATCCAAGCATTATTTAATGATGCATGCACTCTTTAAGTCTCCATCCGCATGCATGCAAGTCAACTGCAAATTAGAAGATAAAGTGACCTAATTAGGTCAAAGATTAGGGTTTTCGCAGTTGAAAGTTATAAAAAGAGGATAAAGCAAAAGGAGACTTCACTTTTGATGATTATTATTTTGGGAGCTCTTGAATAACAGCACAGCGTGCCACACAACAGTTGGGGTTGGAGACAGAGTCTTCAGCTAGCGGGGTTTCGGCAGTGAAACATCTGCCCTAGTCTCATTCAAGGTAAGCCATACAGGTTCACCATTTGCTCTTACATTCATTCATAGTTATC
The DNA here is from genome assembly GCA_001517045.1 of Pseudotsuga menziesii. NCBI lineage: Eukaryota > Viridiplantae > Streptophyta > Pinopsida > Pinales > Pinaceae > Pseudotsuga > Pseudotsuga menziesii. Next base: position 950,775 of record LPNX010064847.1, on the reverse strand, counting down.
CAATATACGGTATAGATTGTTGCAGGGCACGTGTGCAGTCGTAAGGGGGGGTTTTCAGCCAGAAAGCCCTAATCAGTTGCTGGGTCTTCAGATCTCAATTTTACTTCGAAACTCAGGCACCATTCTCATTATCAGCATCTTACTCCGGCATCCGGTAATTATCAGATCCGACTGTGCTCATCCGCAGCAGTTATCAGCAATTTCGAGATCAAGGGGGCGTGAGCAACTACGTCTCTGGAACAATTTGCTAGCCTGCCTAGAGACCTCAGAAACTCCGCATGTACCAGGCATTCTCTCCGGCACGAGAAGGCTATCAGTCCTGCAAATCGGTAGCTTCATTGGACACCTCCTTCACTGAAAACGTCACCCTTATCTGATCTGGGTTCTTGCTACTGGGGTTTCGCCAGATGTAGAAGATATCTGTCCATCTTCGATTCAGTTCTTGATGCTTGCATACTCTCTCAGGAGCAGTCCAGCCGGCTTATCAGTGGTAAGTGTTCATTCTATCTCACAAACCCTAACCCTAATTTTTGCTATAAAATAGGGATTTTTGCATGGCAGTTTGCATGCCCGGTTGTATTAGCATATTTGCTTAGAAATAAAAAATATCGGGATTTGGGATATTACAGTGGTATCAGAGCTATCTTCTTGGCCAGTTGTGGGCTTAAGAAATGAAACTTAGATGAATACAGAAGGAGACCCTTTTGTAACCTATAGGAGGAGGAAGAGTAGATACATAGGAGAGTTTGAGGATATCCAACTAGAAGATACCAATTCAGATATGGAACAAACAGGTATACACTCGGACAGGGGAAAAGGAATGGGAGAAGAAGAGGATAGGATGGAGTTTCGCAGCTTAGTCTCGGCATTGCAAGACTTAGCCAAAGGGCAAAAAGAGGTACTCAATGCAATCAACAGATTATCGACGAAACCGAAAATAGGTATCAACAATACACCTCCCTCACCGGTAAATCGGGGATCTACAAGCAGCAGTGGAAAGATTGCGTACACTAATATTCAAAATACTCCGCACATATATAGCAGACCTTCCAACAGGCCTACCATGCCTCACTTCTTGGCAGATACAGTAGGTGGTCTGGTCATGCAGGTAGAACCGAGCAAGCCTTTTAGGGCTTATTTACAGGAGTATAGAGACTTAGGGGATGAGTTTCATGCTGCGATATCTTTTTCAGATTTCTGCAACATGAAGAGTAGGAACAGGCCCAGGAATTTCAACAAGGGTTTCAATCACAACTATGAGTTGCAGAAGACCTTGGGCAAGTTGACCATCCCGAACTTTGACAGGACTCGCGGAGGATCAGCGAGGATATGGGTTCAAAAGTTGGATACCTATTTCCAAATCAATCCCATGACAAAGACAGATGCCATTAAATTGGCTACACTTCACCTGGACAGATAAGCTCACAAGTGGTGGTACCACGGATTGGTGACATTGGGTCACAACACCATACACTCCTACGGTGAGTTCACTCAGAAGCTCATAGAGAGGTTTGACAGGAAGGATCCAGAGATACATTTCAGGGAGTTGGCTCAACTCAAACAGACCGGTAGTGCAGAAGCCTTCATCTCAGAATTTCAGAGGATAGCAGTCATGGTAACAGATGTGTCAGAGAGCAAGTTGACTATGTTATTCACGGAGGCCCTCACATAGCCACTACGGGGATGGGTGAAAGCCTACAAACCCCTCACTCTGCAGGATGCCATTAGCAGAGCAAGAGATCTTCAAGATTCTGTCCCCAAAAACAAGTTCCCGCTGAAAACCAATTTTTCTGTTAGGGACAAGGACAAGAAACCTCTCTAGCAGGATGTTCCCAAGTAAACATGGTTAGACGAGGACACTAGGAAAGATTTGAGAAGGAAGAAACTATGCTTCACTTATCAGGAACCATGGGTACCAGGACACAGGTATGCAAGGAAGGTGAAGGCTCACTACATTGATCTATATTCGGACAGTGATGAGGATGACTATGAGCAGGAAGTCACAGAAGAACTACGGGCAGCTGAGGAGGAATCACACCAGGGTGATACACCAGAGGGAGTCATTGCTACATTATCTGGAGTACCAAGATTCCATACTCTCAGGGTCAGGGGAGTAGTACAGGGTCACAAAGTCGGAGTATTGATTGATGGGGGAGCCACCCACAATTTCATTGACTCCGCTTGGGTAGCCAAGAGGGGTATTCAGACCGAGAAGTTCGAAGGATTCACTATAGCAGTAGTCACGAACTCCAGCATGGAGTGCAACTACTGGGTTCCAAAACTGAATGTCACCTTAGGTAACTATCAGATGACAAATTATTTCTATGTAGAGGATGTATCGGATACTCATGTAGTATTGGGTGTTCAGTGGCTTTATTCTATAGGGAAATACACTACAGACTACAGGGCAATGGAAATGGAATTCCAGGGGCCAGACGGCAACAGGTAGTTTTGAGGGGCATGAACACTTATCCCCCAAAACCGGTCTCATCTCAGAGAATGGAGGCAGTACTCCGACAGGATGATATAGAATGGGCTACAGAATGTTTGGTCACCTTTAGGAAACCCCCAGAGACCAGCACACAACACCCAAGTGACATTCAAACCTTACTACAGAAACATGAAAAGGTTTTTAGTGACCTTCCATCAAGTAAACTGCCAGACCGAGGTTTTAAACACATCATCGAGCTAGAGGAGGGGACACAAGCAGTCATCACCACTCCTTACAGGCATCCCAAAAGATACAAGGATGAGATTGAGAAAACAATCAAAGAATTACTGGAGCTTGGATATATTCGGCCCAGTTCTAGCCCCTTTGCATCCTCAGTAGTATTGGTCGAAAAGAAGGATGGTACACTGCGAATATGCATCGATTATCGAGCACTCAACAAAAAGACCATTAAGAACAGGTATCCCATTCCCAGAATTGACGAACTCATGGATGAGCTTTGGGGAGCTAAATACTTCTCCAAGATTTATCTTCGCTCGGGATACCATCAGATCAGGGTAAGGGACCAAGACATCTCCACAACAGCTTTTCACTGTCACTATGATCACTATGAGTTTTTAGTCATGCCCTTTGGTCTTACCAATGCTCCAGCCACTTTCTAGTCATGCATGAACCACACCTTCAAAGCACAGCTACGTAAGTTTTTGCTAGTATTCTTTGATGACATCCTGATTTACAGCAAAACATGGGAAGAGCATCTGAAACACCTGGCGAAGTACTGAGTATTTTAGAAAAACATTCGCTTTATGCGAAAATGTCCAAGTGTGAGTTTGGCATGAAGGAAATGCAGTACTTAGGACACATAATCAATGCAGAAGGAGTACAGGTTGATATGGAGAAAATCCGAGCTATCAAAGATTGGCCCACGCCAAAAAACAATTACAGAATTGAGAGGATTCTTGGGTCTGTGCACCTATTACCGACGGTACGTTAAGGGATTCTCCCAATTTGCAGCACCCCTCGCGGATCTCACAAAGAAGGGAGCGTTCACTTGGACAGACTTAGCACATAAAACTTTCGAGAAGATGAAGGTTATTATGAGTTCCTGTCCAGTTTTAGCATTACCAGACTTCTCAAAACCCTTTGTAGTAGAATGTGATGCCTTAGGGGAAGGGTTAGGAGCAGTGTTGATGCAAAACCATCACCCTATTGCATTCGAGAGCCGTAAACTGAAGAGCTACGAGCGCCATTACTCCATATATGACAAAGAGATGCTAGCCATCTTACATGCTCTCACAAAATTCAGACAGTACCTGGTGGGCAGTAAGTTCAAAATCAAAACCGATCATAACAGCCTCAAGTATTTCCTGGAGCAGAAGGAACTGAATGAGCGACAGCAGAAATGGGTCAGCAAAGTACAAGCCTATGATTTCGAGATCGAGTATGTAAAAGGTAAGAATAATGTAGTAGCTGATGCATTATCCAGGCGTCCTGCCCCATAATCTCTCAGTAGTATATCCACAAATTGGAGGGCACTTCTTTTAGTAGAATACTCCAAAAATAAATTCGCTTGCGAATTATTCGACGGGCAAATTCAGGATGACAGGTACAGGATTGTTGATGACATCATCTATTAAAAAAACAGGATATACCTCGTTCTAGAGTCCACATTGAGGAAAAAGATCATTCAGGCAGCCCATGATTCTCCTTTATCAAGGCATCAAGATTTCTTAACGACCTACAGGCAAATCCGAGAGAGGTTCTCATGGAAGGGCGTCAAGGGGGAAATTATGCAGCACGTCCGGGAATGTAGCATCTGTCAGCAGAACAAGATTGAGAACACCCATCTAGCAGGGTTACTCCAGCCACTACCGATTCCAGAACAGAAGTGGGAAAGCATCTCCATGGACTTTATCTCAGGATTGCCCAAAGTCCAAGGGCAAGATTGTTTATATGTAGTAGTCGACAGACTGACCAAATTTGCACATTTCTTTTCGATATCATTAGACTACTCGACAGCTCAAGTAGCTGAGTTATTCTTCAGGGAGGTCTTCAGGTTACACTAGTTACCATAGACCATTGTCAGTGATCGGGATAGCAGATTCACAGGTGCCTTCTGGCAGGAACTGTTCAGATTGGTGGGGACCGAACTAGCTACTAGTACGAGTTATCATCCCCAGAGTGATGGGCAAACGGAAATAGTCAACAAGTGGATCGAAGGATATTTAAGGAACTATGTAGCAGGGCAGCAGCGAACCTGGATCAAATGGCTACACCTAGGGGAGTATTGCTACAATATTACCTATCACATGTCTATTAGGATGACTCCTTTTAAGGCATTATATGGTTACGAGGCCTTGGACTATGTAGATTTGGCATTTGGAGATAGTAGGGCTCCTAAGGCTAAGGATTGGATACAGGACAGTCAAGACATTCTGAAAATATTGAAGGAGAATTTACAAACAGCCCAGAATCAACAGAAGTTGTATGCTGACAAACACAGGATTGAGCGGAGCTCTGAGGTAGGGGATTTGGTATACTTAAGGCTCCAACCTTACAGACAGTCCTCACTTAAGAAAAAAGGAGCAGAGAAGTTAAAACCTCGCTTCTATGGACCATACAGAATAATTAGGAAGGTGGGAGAGGTGGCATATGAACTAGAACTTCCACAGGAAAGCAAAATTCACAATGTGTTCCATGTATCTAATCTGAAGAAGACCCTTGGGCAACACATTGCTCCATCTACAGAATTGCCTCCTTTAGATGATGAAGGACTGCTAATACTGATTCCCAAACGGATCATACAGACTAGAGAAAGGAAGCTCAGGAACAGGGTAATCAGAGAGTACTTGGTTCAATGGAAAGAACTACTGCCAGAGGATGCCACCTGGGAAGGTGAACAGGTATTGCAGCATCCCAGTTTGAAGTTGCTTGAGAACAAGCAATCTCAAGCGGGGAGGACTGTAATGTCCTCTTCTGATTAGGCCTTGAGGCCCAAAACCGCTAACCTATGTGATTCCTGTGGGTTCGAGCGGTTACTGACAGTTAGGGAATCAACTAAGGACTGATGCCATCCATAGAAAATCTAGGGCATCATCATTAGGTCAAGAAGGGCCGCCGGGACCAAAGGCCACCTTCGTGCATGCCATCCAAGCATTATTTAATGATGCATGCACTCATTAAGTCTCCATTCGCATGCATGCAAGTCAACTGCAAATTAGAAGATAAAGTGACCTAATTAGGTCAAAGATTAGGGTTTTCGCAGTTGAAAGTTATAAAAGGAGGATAAAGCGAAAGGAGACTCCACTTTTGATGATTATTATTTTGGGAGCTCTTGGATAGCAGCACAGCGTGCCGCACAGTAGTTGGGGTTGGAGACGGAGTCTTCAGCTAGCGGGGTTTCGGCAGTGAAACATCTGCCCTAGTCTCATTCAGGGTAAGCCATACAGGTTCACCATTTGCTCTTACATTCATTCATAGTTATCCAGTATACGGTATAGATTGTTGCAAGGCACGTGTGCAGCTGTAAGGGGGGGTTTTCAGCCAGAAAGCCCTAATCAGTTGCTAGGTCTTCAGATCTCAGTTTTACTTCGAAACTCAGGCACCATTCTCATTATCAGCATCTTACTCTGGCATCCGGTAATTATCAGATCCGACCGTGCTCATCCGGAGCAGTTATCGGCGATTTCGGGATCAAGGGGGCGTGAGCAGCTGCCTCTCTGGAACAATTCGCTAGCTTGCCTAGAGACCTCGGAAACTCCGCATGTACCAGGCATTCTCTCCGGCACGGGAAGGCTATCAATCCTGCAAATCGGTAGCTTCATCGGACACCTCCTTCACTGAAAACGTCACCCTTATCTGATCTAGGTTCTTGTTGCTGGGGTTTCGCCAGATGTAGAAGATATCTGTCCATCTCCGATTCAGTTCTTGATGCTTGCATACTCTCTCAGGAGCAGTCCAGCCGGCTTATCAGTGGTAAGTGTTCATTCTATCTCACAAACCCTAACCCTAATTTTTGCTATAAAATAGGGATTTTTGCATGTCCGGTTGTATCAGCATATTTGCTTAGAAATAGAAAATTTCGGGATTTGGGATATTACATATGGTTGCAGCGATATGTATAACAAAACAGTTAGTATGCCTTCGAAAAGGTATGAAACAAAGTTTTAAATAATTATTAGTAGTTGTAGCACAATGTCTCAGAGTTTAAACAATGATTTTATCCAAACAGTGTCTGCATATATAGTTTGATATATGAATGCAAAAGGTAAAAAACAGTCCTTTATTCAGTAGACAACTAACCTTCTAACCAGTTGCTTGTTTGCTTGTGTGTAAGTGTTGAGGGAGAAAAAAACGCAGACCAAGTATACGCTTAAGCAAAGCTGCTAGTGGGCAGGGACAACCACTGAAAGGGCTGTCCCAAGGTTGTTTTGGTCTGGAACAGTCCAAAAATAGACGGTCAAGATTAGGAGAGGGGAGGACATGGACTGCAGTAGCTTCTGGAAGAGGGATAAAAGTTAAGGAGGAGGCTGTCATGAGGGAGGAGGGGAAGGGACTGGTCAGGGATTAGTTTAGCTCTGTTTTAAAGTCTGCAGCAGGGAAAAAGGGGAGAAAAAGGGAAGAAAGAGTCTGCAGCAGGGAAAAAGGGAAGAAAAGGGTAGGCCAAGGGTTGTAAAGAGGAGGCAGAGGCCTAGGAAGAGGGATAAAGTTAGGTTAGGGTTTTAGGACTGTTGTAAAGTTTTTAGGGCATATTTTAAGGGTTTTAGAATTTTTTTGAATTTTAGGGCTTCCAAAAAATTTGCCCTAGGGTTTCTAGGTACAAATAGAGCAGGGAAAAATTGTAGGAGAAAGGGTCGAAATTGTAGGAAGGCCAAAAAATTGAAAAAGATATATATATATTCTAGGGTTTTTAACATAAAATTGCAGACCTACTTCTAAGTTCTAACCCTAATTATACCATGAAAATGCAAATATAAACATATGAAATTGCAATTAAATTGAAGAAAAATTGTATGAGAATAAAGCCAAGGGTTTTAAGGTTTCACCCTAACCCTAGGGCATCAAGGAAGGTGACCAGCCTTCCTCTTGAGAGGTCTTTCCAAATTTTGGCAAGCTAGGGCCTTCTCCAACAGCAACAAGAGCTCATTAAAAGAAACCTAGCTAGGGAAAATCTCAGAGACCTAAGGCCCAAGCTTCTAAGGAGTCCTAGAGGATGTCCTTCACAATACTATGGTGACAAAAGGATGAAAATGACCTAGTTTAGACAAAATGCAGCACTAATGGCTACCATTCAACCATAAACAAGCATCATCAATCAGCTTTTAACAAAGTGAAATCAAGACAAGAGCATAGATACCTCCTTGTGCACGTGTTAAGCTAACAATTCTAGCATCACCTTAGCAAGAGCAAGAATCAAAGAGACTTCAAGAGATTGTCATTAAACCAGAGAAAAAAAAAAGTCTCCTCAAGAGGTGCGCATCACTCCAAGAGCCCAAAAAAAGGTAAAAAAATAACATAATGTTTTATCCCACTTGTCTTATGTTAAAATGAAGTGAGGAGATCTATTTATATGATCTCACACTCACTTTTACAAAAAATATCCACGCCGACATGCCTTTAAAATGTCAATTTGAAATTATAAAATGTCAACTTAAGATTATAACAAAACAATAATAAAAAATAGCCTAATGTAGGCTCAAGGCAGGCTAAATGGGGTAATTTTCCCCTAGGTGCCAAAAACTATTAAAATGAGCGAATCACTCTGAACGAAAGGATGGAGTGAGCTAGAGGGAGGACGGTATATCTAACCCCGAGAATGTTGTAAAATCCCTCAACACGCTCCTCAAAGCAGCAAGAAGGTCGGGCGTAGAAGATAGCTTCCTCTAAGGAAAGAGACCAGGGAGAGAAGGCGCCAGTGTGCAGAAGGGTCAGGAGGGTGTCCTAAGTGGTTGTGAAGGGAGACAAATGTCTTAAAGCTGAAGCAAAGGCCACCAGAGCAAGCAAGTAAGGTACGGAGTCATGTGACCCTGTGATCAACCCCTAGGAGCCTCGGACACCAACCACGGGGTTAAAAACCCCAACAAAGGGCAGTCAACAGTGCCATTAAGCCATAGTACTCCTAAAGGAAGGACTAAAGGCCCCTGTCATGACCTCCATTGCTCAATAACACCCCTCCTGGTCGAAAAATGGCTCGCTCTCCCTGGGGCACATTTGAAGGTGCGTTGAGTACAAGTGCAGCGTAACACGGAGTGTTTTCTTGCCAGGAATGAAAACTTCTTATTCTTTGAGATGACTTCAGTGGTGACCTAATTCATTCAAGCAAAGCAACAAATATGGTACACAGTTTACAGATGGGCATATCCAGTAGAGGCATGTATATGGTGAGATCAAGTATATGGCTCCTTGAATAGATTTTTCTCTCTGATGTATGCTAACACCTTGGACTTGTTATGCTATGATGATTATGGTGACTTATGCTTATATTCATGTGTATTGATGCTTAAACTTGTGTTGAGAATGATTAAAGAATCTAATGTTGAAAACTATTACTTATGCCATGCTTTACACAACTTTTAAACTTTAGTGCTTTGTTGGTTCCATGTATCACTTGTCCCCATCCATCCAACTCATCCATGATTGATTTCTTCCCATGACCTATTTTTATTGAGACTTGTGAGATTGAAGATCATTTTCCCCAACTTGACCCCTATGCATGTTAGACTCCATGTTTTTTTGTGTCTCTGGCAATGAAGTATGTGGCTTGGTCAATGTGGCCAAGTTCACCGGATGGTTTTCCTTTAGTCCTCAAAACAAGTGCTCCAACCAACAGTGTCTCTAGACACTAAAGCATCAGAACACATAAATGATATATCTAAATGATGCAAAAGGATAAAAGTTATAAAAGTAGTTAGTGGCAAAAGGATAAGCACTTATCCATTGTATGATGTAAAGCTCATTTTCCCCCACAAGAGCAACAGGGTGCGGCAAACCCGTCGAGGCTATGGATGCTCGTTGGCAGCGGGGCTCAGCCTTAGTCATTTTCTAGAGCCAAGAAGGCTTTCCAGAGAACCTTCCTTTGGAGGCTGGCTATTATCTTGTGTTAAAGTCAAAAGGTTGTTTGAAAAGTCAATAGTCAAAGGATGAGCACTCATTCATTGTATAATGTTCGACTCATTTGGCCCTACATGGCAACGGGATGAGGTTGACCTACCAAGGTTATGTCTTTGTCATTTTCTAGAAGCCCAGAAGGTTTTCCAAGGCACCTGCCTTTGGAGGTTGACTAGTGTTGCAAATTGTTAAATATTTGTTTTAATGGAAACTTGTTAGAGACTGAAGGAAACAAGCCCAAGTACTTTATCCATTTGTGAGACACCACCATCCCTATTGCTATTTTTCATGCATATGTCATTATGGTCATATGTACTTGTCATCATTCGGAGAGATCACATGGTCAAAATCAACTAGAGGTCATCACCCTTTTACTTTAGCCTTGTTTTCCATCCTCACCCAACACTAGCAAATTGTTTAAACTTTGTAAGTATGGCATATACAAGAGACTTCAAGAGGATTTGATGATTACTCAAAAACACGGGTATATCTTATTGTTATTATTATTATTTATTATTGTGACCATGATTCTGAATAGCATAATTTGAGTTGGGTTTTAATATACATCTTGGAGCAGTTCTTACCTTGGATGCATGCAGGTTTAGCTCAGTTCATCATCTCACCTTCAGTTTGGGTAGTTTGACCTGGTCAACCCAAGTCACCAAGTCAAACATGGTTCCCAAGGCATTGACTAAAAATTGACAGTGCTTATATTTGCTCCAGACATGCCCAAGACCAATACTGCGGTTTCAGTTTTCAGAGCTTGGCCCCATATTTCATGATTAGTGATTATTATCACTTTATTATTGGTTAGATCATATTTTTATTACAGAGTGCGATTATTATGGTTCTCCTAGGGCGCCACAGTGTTCCAGGGGATGTGAGTAGTCACTTGTACCATTCTACTATGTCTCCAGACACTTATGTGCAGTCAGATTGCCCCAGTTCTTAGCTTGAAAGAAGATATGATGATTTTTATGGTTTTCAAAGGATGTACCACCAAAAAATGAACTAAGAAATCACTAAAAAAATTGATTTGGCTTGTGCGGTCAAGGAAATGGCAAGGGAATTTCTCTGGATGATTTATTATGGCTCTCTGGACATATTTGCAGCACTTTCAGTCAGTCTGATTTTCCAGATTATTTATGTGGCTCTTTCAGTGAGGATGTCCCCCATGGGACGCCCCTCACCTTAGTTATATGATGTATTACATTGATGTATCTTATGTTATGATGTTGTATTGGGGCCTAGGGAGAATTGATCCCCTAAGGTGACCCCCTTGATGTATTACCATGTTAAATCTTATTATTATGATGTATTTTGACTTAGAGAGGCGTCCTTGGGAAAAAGTGCGCCCCTTTTGACTTAGTCATGTTGATCCATGTATTGATCTGTGTAAAAGTGATCTCCACCGTTGATGATGTTTTAATCTCAACCATTGAATAAAAAAGTAAGTTAGGGTTTGTGTCTCTCAAAAGCTATACAAAGAAGAGACCCCCCTCATTGTATCCCATCGGGAATTTGGCACCATTCGCCCTTGAAGAATAATAGGGAAATTTTTTTGGGATCCCTTGTCTTATGTGGATGATTGAAGAATGTTCTTTGTGATTGATTGATGCTATCTCTCGCTTGCATTGGAATATCGTGGTCTAAGTAACAGGACACTTCCAAGTAAGGCTCGTGTCCTGTATTCCACGTGACGAACACGACACTTGCCCTAATACGTGTCCGACACAAAAAATTTCGTGTCCCAAAATCTGGACACTTTCCAGCACATGTCGGACACTTGCCACGAACGTATCCTGATTTTTGGATATGTGTCTTGTCAAAAAGGGTATAGAGGAGGAGGAGGAGGAGGATAGAGGAAAGCTATGACAGTAATGCTAATTTTGACATGGAGGAGTAGGAGAACAATTGACAATGGCCAATACTATTGATGAGCTATGATATTCTTCCCTTTGGCTATTTAGTATTTTTATTTTGTATCTAGTAGTACTGTAGATACTAGACTTAGTACCTAAGAAACCGGATTCGTCCTGGAGGCCCCTCGTGTCCTGTGGGGATCGAATCGGACACGATTCGATCTGAATTCGTGTCCGATTCGACTTTTAGTCGAATCCGTTTTCGGGACACGAAAAAAAAAAAAATCGGACACAAAATGAGAGCGTGTCCCGACTATCAGACACGAATCCCGAAAATAGGACACGTAAAGCGCGGAAAAAGGCATCCGGGTTTGCTTTAAAACAAATTTTTGGCTTTCTTTTTGTCATTTGCAAGGAAGGAATTGGTTGAGAGTGAGTTGTATGTGCAGGTGAAGGAGTTTTGAAGGCTATCCATTGTTTCCAAGCGATTCCAAGTGCATTCCGGTGGATTTGTGGAGAGGATTGCAAGCTCAACCATCACACAAGAAAAGGATTGTCTCAATCAGCTAGGGCAGGAGGTAGGGGGCAAAGGAAAGGGAGAAATGCACCATCTAGGGCCTCCCCTTCTATTCCACCAAACACAACCGGTTCTCCTCCTCCGTCAAGTGCTCCATCGGCTGCTAGTGGATCTCATTCTATGGCTCCATTTAACCTTGTTTTAGCAAGACAACAAGCCCAAGAAAAAAAATACCCTTTGTGGAAGTATGTGACAAGGAAAGATGGGCCCGAAGCAAAGCTTGGTGGGGGAGGCAATGTGTCTTGGAGATGCAATTTTTGCAAGCATGAGTTCATGAGCACATATTTCCGGGTTAAGGGCCATTTGTTAGCCCTTCCTTCTTGTGGGATTTCTTCATGCAAAGCGGTGAGTGTTAACCAAAGGAGGGATATGGAAAGAGAGGATCATGTTGGCTTAGGGAAGGTAGCAGCAGCAAGCAAGAAAAAAGAGGATAATCCTCTTCCATTTTTTAGGAAGTCCTCTAGCACCAAGACTCCATTTCCACCTAGCATTCATGGGTGTGGGGATACTTATCAAACAAGAAAGAGGTAATCTACAGGTGGTCCAATGGATAGGATTTTCCAACAAGAGGCACGAGAAGAGGTAGACCTTACCATTGCATTTTTCTTCTACCTCAACTTCATCTCATTCAATGTTGCACTGTCGCCATTGTATTTTGAGACGGTTCGAACTATCTTGGAACGAGCTCCAAGTGGTTATGTGCCTCCTGGTTCAGAGAAGCTTAGAACCACATTGTTGGTTAAAGCAAAGGAGGTAGCTAAAATCCTTGAGCCAATTAGAACAACATGGCCCTCATGCGGTGTGAGTATTGTTTCTGATAGATGGACGGATCACGCACACCATCCACTCATCAATTTCATGGTATCTTCCCAAAATGGACTGTTGTTCTTGAAAGCGGTGGATGCTCTTGGGAAATACAAGGATGCACAATTTATGGGTGATTTATTCATCAAAACCATTGAAGAAGTAGGTGTTGATTCGTGTGTACAAATCATCACGGAAAATGCACCTGTTTGCAAGGTTGTTGGCATGATTGTGGAAGCTAAATATCCACAAGTATGTTCATTTTGGACACCTTTCATTTCTAATTTGCTCATTGTTTGAATTTGGTCATTGCAATGTTAGTGTTGTAGAGTCATTGATACATGCTTTTATTGCTCTTACAGGTTTTTTGGACACCTTGCATTGTTCATTCCTTGAATTTAGCATTGAAATCCATTGCTTCGGATATGACATGGATTGCCAACCTTATTGAGGATGCACGCCATATCCGTAACTTTGTACAAAACCACACAAATGCCCTCACCATCTACAAACAGTACACACAACTTTCATTGCTGAAGATTGCAGATACTCGGTTTGCTTCCTCATTCATCATGCTCAAGAGGTTGAGGGAGGTCAAAACCGCTCTTGGGTCTATGGTGATTTTAGAGTTTTGGGCTTTTTGGAGAAAGACGGATCAGGCCGCTTCACAAAAGGTGAAGGACACGGTGTTAGATGATGGTTGGTGGGACACGGTAGATCTTATCATTAAGATCATGGAGCCAATCATTTCTTTGTTGCGGTTTGCAAACACGGACCAGCCCATCCTAGCAGAGGTTTATGAGGGGTGGGATTCCATGATTGAGTCCATGAGGTCCATTGTCATGGAGAACGAGTGTCCCGAGTATGGGACATCGACAAAGAACTTATGGACCATTATTCGGGATATTCTTATCTCCAGGTGGGATAAGAATTGCACACCTTTGCATTGCTTGGCCCACTCCTTGAACCCCAAGTTCTACACTCAGGAGTGGCTCATTGGTGGATCAAGGGCCTCACATGGATGCAAAGATTGCACATGGGAGGAAGATAGCACTTAGACGGCTATTTCAAGATCGCGACATGCTTGAGGAGGCGGAGGAGGGATTTGTAGATTTTTCCACTAGCACTGGGAGATTTGGAGGCTATGAAGTGCTTAGAGATAAGGGGGGTAAGAAACCCTATGCTTGGTGGGCAACTCCTGGGGCAACATCCCCTATTCTACAGAAGTTAGCCTTGAGGGTCATCTCTCAAGTTACATCATCTTCTTGTTGTGAGAGGAATTGGAGCACATATGGGAACTTGTACAGTGTGAAAAAGAGCAGGCTTGAGTAGTCCAGGGCAGAGTCGATGGTGTATGTGCACTCCAACCTTCGTCTTATTTACAAGAAGAGGGAGGAGTGGGTGAAGGAAAAGACAAAGATGTGGAATTTCTTTCCTGATGATATGGGTTTGGACAGCAGTACTGAGTTGGCATTAGCCAACATGGATCTTAATGATCCAGTGCTAGAGCCAGTCACTTTTGATGATAGTGATCGTATAGAGGGGTGATCCTCCACAGCAACAAATGCAGATCGTCAGATGGGCAGAGAGGAGGAGGAGGGGAAGGAGGATGAGGATCGGGGCAGGGGTGGTGATGAGTATGTTGATTCAGGCATGGAGGATGACTACTGACATATGGGATTCTCCCATCTTGATCCACCCCTTTTTGTATTTACTATTTACTATTAGACTTTAGTCTATTTGGCATTTGCCAGTGCCCAGTGGCATTCCGACATATATGTATACATTTTGATTTTGATGACTTAATGAGAAATATGGTTCCGGCATGCATCTATGTGTCTCATTGTGATTTCTGAATGACAAATGTGTTGTGAATCGTGATTTGTGAATGACAAATGTGTAATCATTAATGTGTTTTTATTCTAATTTCTATTGAATATTTGTAAATGTTCTAGTTTCTAGAGATTTTTGGATCTATATGTCTATATTTTTAAATTTTAATATATTTTTAAAAATATATATATATGTATATAAAACATGTCCTACATGTCCTGATTCCGGGGGTCACCGTGTCCGTGTTAGACTCTCGTATTTTCGTGTCCCGTGTCCCCATGTCAGGTGACTTAGCTTAGTACTAAGTAGTATGTATTCTATTTTGTATTTACCAGTAACATTTTGATTTTTGTGGTTTAATCAGAAATATCAAATATACAGTTTATGGTTCAAATTTTATGCTTCATTGATAATTATACTATTGATTCATCATTGTCAAATTCCAATTGAATGATATTATGATTGATGTACATTGTATATACTTCTAGTTTTTTAAAAATGTAGATCTTTATGTATTTTTTTAAATATATATATATATATAAAACGTGTCCCACGTGTCCTATTTCCGGGGTCGTTGTGTCTCGTATTTTTGTGTCCTTCGTGTCCCGTGTCCTTGTGTCATGTGACTTAGGTCATGGTGAATATCTCTTACATATTTTGGATCCATTATTTTTTACTTGCAGGGAAGAAGGCAATTTGGCAAGGACACACTAGCTGGGGAAACCCTCTTCGTATCTCTCAAATCGTTGTGTTAACAAGGAGTGGTTTTGGTTTACGATCAACCATTTTCTCTTATCTTTCATCTTCGTACTTGCATTTGTCATTTTTCTTGCCGATCTCATTGTTGTTTACTTGGCTTGGCAGGAGAGAGGGCGTACCTGTGGGTTCCTAGGCAACTTTGATAGAGCTGGATTTTCAACATCATTCCACTTGATCTCTACGGAAATAGATTTCATCACTTTGGCATTCATCCTTGGAAACATCAGGTAAGATCTATCCTTATTCTATGTATCTTATTGTGGCTACATTTTCCTTTCACAACAAAACCCTCATCTATTAGTTTAGTAGGTTCTAGTTTGCGGCAGTTTATAAAATTTAAAACCCACTTTGGAATAATCATAAAAGCTCCAAGTCTAAATTTTCACAATCATCGGACTCCATTAGTCGGTCCAACACACTGGTCTGCTTCTTAGGGGGGGACGCCCTCCTTGGGAGAAGTAGATATCTTCAGTTTCAGTTCCGCAAACTGGGTATTGCTAGTTCCACCTCCAATTGTCTAATCTTACATCTAGCAATCAATCCAAGTGTTTAATTTTACCTAATTCCACCATTTACCCCTAGATCTAATTTCCATGCTTAAAACCCTAGGGTAATGTTATCACATATACATTTTGCAACTGGGCTACCATGATGCAGCATACAGACTTATCTTTTATTCTATTTCGGGTTGCTTTTCGCATGGGGTATTAGCATGGATCATTACCATTTCAGCCATTCCAGAGCCTTGTTCACTAGATTTTCCTTGCTAGGACTGAGATTCAAGAATCCATTGAGATGATTTCAGTGATGATCTAGTTCATTGGAGCATAGCAACAAATTAGAGTTGGTACACACAGTTATAGAGGGGCCTATTAGTTGGAGACAGGTATACATGGTGAGATTAGGTATACGCTTCTTTGGTTTGATTTTGCTCTATGATGTATGTCAAACACCAATGCTTGTCATGTTAGGATGATTATGGTGACCTATGCTTATATCTACTAATGCTTTAACCTGTGTTATGACTAATCAAGGGACTTGATGTGAAGTCTGTTGGTCATGCCATGCTTGAACAAATAGTAAACCTTAGTGCTAGGTTGGTTCCATGTATCACTTGTCCTCGTCCATCCAGTTTCAGCCATTGTAAACTTATGCTGTGAGTTAGTCTATTTGAGACTTGTGAGATTGAAGATTCTTTCCCCATTTTGACCTCTATGCATGATGGATCCCATGTTGTTTTGTGTCTCAGCTCTGAGTTGTGCAACAAAACTTGTCAACGCCTTGATCCTTCTGGGCAAGGAGAACCCGCTGGTGTTGGTTCCTAAGCTTAGGCAAGTTGGATTTTGAAGCCTTGACCTCTTTGGTCGCTTGTCCCCGACGTTTGGCCCTGACTGTGGATATTCCCACCTAGTTGCCCAAGAAGTTGTCCGCTAAAACTTGAAGCAAGATGTCTACCATGATTACATGCATTATGTGTTATATGCTATATACTATGAAATGCAATCCCATAAATAAAGTTGCAAACTGTGTCTTTAGACATAACTCAAAGAGGGCTATGAATGAAATTATGAAAGGCCTAAATAAAGCAGTGGATAAGTAAATGCTAAATCTAGAGACTATTGGCCATATTATTGAAATGTAATTCCTCACGGACCCTATGGGTTTTGATGTGAGATGGAGTAAGGGACAACTAATTCTAAGTGTCCCCTAAGATCTCTTCACTACAGTTTCTTGTGTACTCAACGCAAGGGTCCTAGAAAAGATCCTCACGGAGCTTGATCTTTGGCTTGGATGCGAGTCGTAGACACGTCGTTAAAGTTGAATGGACATTTTTCAGATCAACTCATCCACTTGTGGGACATCACCATTCCCTATTGTTTATCTGTCATGCATATGTCACTTTGGTTATGTGTACTTGTCATTATTCAGATAGATCACAAAGTCAAAGTCACTCTAAAGTCATTACCCTTTTCCTCAGCCTTTTTTTTCCATCCTCACCCAACAATAACACATTTTTTACACTTTGTAAGTATGGCATGAACAAACAAACTACTAGAAAGTTCCGAGATTCTTCAGAAGCACAAGTATATCTTATTATTATTATTATTATTTGTCACCATGATTACGAATAACTTGATTTAAGCTTGGTTTTGATATACACCATTGGAGCATTTCTTACCCTGGATGCTTACAGGATCATATTGATGCAGTATCTCACCTTCAGTTTGGGTACTTTGACGTGGTCAACCCAGTTGACTAAGTCAAGCACAGTTCCCAAGGCAATGACTCAAAAAACAACATGATCTATATTTGTTTCAGACATGCCAAGAACCAATACTGTGGTTTCAGTTTTGAGATTTTGGCCCTGGTTCTCCTGATAAGTGATTATTATCACTTAATTATTGGCCAAATGATCAAATTTTATCACAGATGGCAGTGTGTTGGGTTCTCCTAGAGCAATACAGTGTTCCATGGGGTATGAGTAGTCACTTATACCATTCTTTTCTATCTCTAGATCATCCAGAGTAGTCAGTTTTCCCCAGTTTTCATCCTGAGCAAAGTTATGGTGATTTTTATCAGTTTCAGAGGATTTACCAACAAAAATTGAACAAGAGAATTCACTGAAAAAATCGATTTGGCCTCCTGGGTCAACGAAATGGCTTAGAATTTTGGCAGATGATGTGTCTCAGCATCCCGGACAGTCCTCCAGCAAGTTTCAGTCAGCAGATGTATGGATTATTTTAATTTGTCTCAACCAGTGAGGAAATCCCCCCAAGGGGTGCCCCCTCTACTTGGCTAATGATGTATTTCATTGTTATATTATATGATTTGAAGTTGTAAAGGGGCCTAGGGTGAATTAATCCCCTAGTGACACCCTCTCATGTATTACTATATCACACTTTATGTTATATCATGACTTTCGCCTAGGATATGCGTCCTTGAGCAAAGTGCGCCCTCATGGTTGACTCAGTCACTTGATCCATGTATTGATCTTTGTATTTTTTATCTCCACCGTCGAAGATGCCTTAATCTCGACCATCGGATGATAGTTGGTTAGAATGTGGGAACACTCTCAGACTATTTAAGAGAGGTGACCCCCCCATTGTATTCATGAGCTTTGGCACCAAAATATTGAATAGAAAATTTTGTCTACGATTACTCTCTGTGTATTTTGTAAATGAGTTAATGATCTGATGATTGGCATTGCTGCTCTTCGGTACTGAGCTTGTTTCGGGATATATCTTGCATCTTTTTCTTTAACCATTTCATCTACAGGGAAGGAGGCACGCTAGGAGAGAGAGGGCGCATCTGTGGGGCAACTCACCATTTTCCCGACTCTTGGGTGTCCGGATCAGGGAGTATTTCTTTCTTGATGAATTTTGGTTCCTGTCTTTTCCTTATTTTGTAGATCCTGTTCGTTTGTCTGATCTTCTGATTTTTCTCTGATTGAGCAGGTTGAAGAGGGCACTTGGGTGATTGACTGAGGCTTAATAACATAAAGATTCTCTCCGGAAAAGTTCATTTAATCAAGGAGGTAGCATAATTCATCAGTTCTGAGGTCATCTGCGTAATCCAGGTAAGTATCATAGGTAATTTCTATCTCATTCAATTTCTCTATGCATTTACCATCATTGCTTTAACTGAAAAACCCTCATTTAGAAGTAGGAAAAATCACCGGACCAAATTGCACTGGGAATCTGCAATTTTTGCGATTTGGGTTTTGTTTGGCACACCGAAAAACCCCCTATCCCTCAAAACGTCAAACTTGGGCTCCTCTACCCATCTCTAGGCACTAGCTTCAGTCTGGGAGAAAACACCCCTATTTGATTTGCCAGCCAGTTTTTCCGTGTATTTTGACTGGTTTCACTTGGGTATTTTTTCATTGTCAAATCATTCATCCAAGTTAGTGTGTAGAAAGTTGTAATTGTCAATATCAACTATGTCCCGGGGATTTCTCAATTATCTGCTTAAATCCCCCCAGGGTCCAGGTTTGATCATCTGAACCGGCACACTAAAATCCTAGATCTGAGTCAAATCTTCATAAGCCACCTGATACTATCACTTGAGTAACATTTCCAATCTAGAACAACCACCCTACCTCAGGTATTCTTAATTTGTGGCTCATCCTTAAATCTAGGGTTTCAGACACTCACGTTACGTATTCTCCGTCAAAAGTCTGATCTGGTGATTTGTCTTGGTCTTTCCTTTCAAGATTGATCTCAGTCTCCCCATTTGTCACTTAGACTTCTATAGGGGCATAAAGCGAAGGGATCCCTAACCGACGTGAAAACCATCCATCTTTTCGAGGTTAGGGTTTTCGTAGGTCGTGGCTTTGGTTTCCTGTCCCCATCCAGTATTGGATTCATCTATCAAGGCAACTACAAGATCCGTGATAACAGGTAAATTTGGGGCTTTTCACATAAACACTCGTAATCTCTTAGTAATTGTGCAAAACTCTAATTAACCATTCCACTAAGAGATCCAATCAAGATTCCCTGAGTTATTTGTTTTCTTTCCTTAATTTTAGGGTTATCTTGGTTATAGAGATGCCCCCTAGGCTTAGTATCTCCACTGAGTCTAAAGTGTCGGTATCCTTGACTGACATGACATATGAGTTCTTTCAAAGGTCTTGGATATCGTAGGTCAGGACTTTAGTTTCCTTTCCCCTCTGCCATCTTGAATAGGATCACCTTACGGGGCACTACAAGATTCGTGATAACAGTCTATTTAAAAATTAAAACTTAAATCATCATGTGATGTGCAGTATCATTCATTTATTTTTTCAATCACTCAAAAGCCAAATCTGAAATATCAAATATCAAATGGCAAAGACTCATAACTTAGAAGTGACAACATGAAATATGATGTTCATGTTAATCATAGATCCATATATTTATTATTAATATAATGATAGTCTTGATGAATCGTGTAATGTGTTTGAACTTTGCATTTACATTGCACGATTACAGCATGATGAATGTAGTATTACTATTTAGTAATTCAGTAATTTGCATGGGATAGTTTGTTATTGTTGGGATTTATATTTTTTAAATTTTTTAAATTTTTATGACTATCGTGTCTTGTCGTCGCCCCTGAATTTCTCTAAATTTTCGTGGTGGTCTCCACACGTCCTGAATATGCGTCTCTCCGCTCCTGCGTCCCGCCGTCCCAGAACCTTAGGGGAACATTGCTTTTTTACAAATAACCATGCTGACATGCCTTTAAAATGTCAAATAAAAAATATAACATGTCAATTTAAAACTATAACATAAAATAATATAAAATAATCAAATATGTGAGTAACTCGGGGTATTTTCCCCATAGCTAACCCAAAAAATTACTAAAATAGCTAAAAATGAACAAGATACTCCAAACTGGAGGATGGAGTAGGCAAGGGAGGGGACATCATGCCCTATCTAACCCCAACAGTGTTGATAATCTCTCGACGCTGCCCCCCCACAAAAAAAAACAAGCAGTACAACCTGGATTAGATGATGACATCATCATTAGAACATGCCCAAGGAGAGAGAGCGCTAGGCTGCAGAGGGACCATGAGGGTGCCTATGGTGACCTAGAAGAGAAGCAAGAGCCTCACAGCTAGAAGAAATGTCCCCGGAATAGAAATAAGTGGGAGGGGGTCATGTGACCCAGTGACCTATACCCCTAGGATGAAAGTTTTGAAAGAACCCCAACTCGGTTTCAAGCCTTTTGGCTTCTCTGCATAGTTTAATGCCCAAGCCCTTCTATGCACAAATTTTAATCAAAATTTCACTGAACTGAAACACATGAAGTTCTTTTTCCCAATTTAAACAATTCATAAATTTTCTTTTCAAAGCAAAATTTCAAACTCAGAAATTTTCAGACAACCAAACACATGAAAATAATACAGTTGTTTTCTACCAATGGTCCAGGATAAAACCCCTAAGGGAAAACCTGTCTCTGAGAAAGAGATAATTTTATTCTTTAGGCAAAATTTACAAAAACACACAGTTGTACTTATCTCAGCATTTCATCTCGAAATGCGTGCCAAACACCTGTTGTACGGCCTGCTAAAAAACCCAAAAAACAACACCTCGAAAAACGTGTTGTACAGCCCTACACATGTGAGTTGTACAGTCTGCAATTTCTCAATTTCTGTGCACTATACGGCTACCCTCTTCCTCGAAATTCGAGCCTATACGGTCTGCAATAAATAGCATTAAATGTTGTACAGAATTTCTAAGAAAACGTGCCCAAATTTCCTCGAAAACTATGCTGCTGTACGACTGAGTAAGGTACGGCCTCCTGCTGTACAGCAAACCCTCCTACAATTAATGCCTGCAAATTATCTGTCTTTTGGGAAACGTGCCTTGCAAAAGCTTCCTCGATTTCTGTGCCAAGTTAATCTTTCTCTCTCTTGCTAGTTTTGAAATCACTTCAAACCCTCATTTCTCTTTTTTTCCTCTCTCCAAAAATCTCTTTTGGAAATGATCACAATGAATGAATGAATGCCTTGCCCCGGCCCTTTTTGTTCATGGTAACTTCCTCTTTCAATCTAATGGTCAAGATTAGATTAGATGAAGGGTTCACATTAAATGCTCCATTAATTTATTAATTGAGTGACATTTAGTGCACCTCATGTCATTTAATAAAGTTAGAACAACCCCTTTTAATTTAATCACTCACTCAACTTTATTTTAAATATGAACTTAGGAAAACCATGTCTTAGCCTTTTTAATAAAGTCACTTTTAAAAACCTAAAGTACTTCACACTTCATTAAATGCAAATTAACTAGGGGTCACCATTTAAAGTGTCCTTGTCCACCCCAAGGCAAGTCTAGGTGGACAAACACTTCCTAGGTAACTTTTCAACACTCCCTCTTACCGAGGAAGGTATTTTTCACCACTCCCAACTTATCTCTGAAGTAGACATGCTTCCCTCTACCCAAAGCCTTCGTGAGAATGTCAGCCACCTGCTCATCTGTAGAAACATACTATAACTGAACAACCCCTCTCTGAACATAGTCTCTAAGAAAGAAATATCTAATCTCTATATGCTTCGACCTGTCATGAAATATTGGATTCTCAGAGAGCTTGATGCAACCCTAATTTTCACAATGTATAACTATAGGACTCAGTTCCTGACCAAATAAGTCAACCATCAGCTTGCGAAGCCACAAAGCCTCACAACTAGCTTGACTGGTTGCCATATACTCGGCCTCAGCAGAACTCAATGCCACGGACTTTTGCTTCCTGTTGAACCACGACACAACTGTCGAACCCAAGCTAAAGCAACAACCAGAACTGCTCTTCCGATCTGAAACACTACCTACCCAATCTGAATCTGTAAAGCCAACCAATCCCACTCTATCAGATCTCCTATAATCCAAGCCATAATCAGGTGTACCTGCAAGATATCTCAATATGTGTTTTGGAGCAGTCCAATGCACTCTCTTGGGCTCCACCATGAACTAACTGAGAGTGTTCACTGCAAAACTCAGATCTGGTCTGGTGTTGACCAGATACATCAACGAACCAACAAGCTAATGATATAGAGTAGGGTCCACCAACTCTCCCTCAAAAGCATGAAGCTTCGTCCAGTTGGTGATCATGGGTGTAGACATGGGTCTGCAATCAGTCATCTGAAATCTCTTCAGAACATCTGCAGCATATTTCCTTGCCCCAGGAAAACATGTCCATCCTCCTGCCAAAACTCCATCCCCAAATAATAATGCACCAGCCCAAGGTTAGTCATCTCGAACTCTTCAACAAGATCCTTCTTGCAAGCATCAATTAGGTGCTCTCCTCCAGTAATGAACAAGTCATCAACAAATAGCAGAAGAATAAGCGGAACACCACCAACCACAATGTAGTATAGGTTGGGATCCACCTCACTCTTCTGAAACCCAATCAAAAGCAAGTAAGAATCGATCCTGGAATACCAAGCCCGAGGGGCTTGCTTCAGACCATAGAAGACCTTTTTCAGCCTGCAAACATGAGAATCTCTCCCATACACATCAAAGCCCTGTGGCTACTCCAGATACACCTCCTCCTATAGAAAACCATTGAGAAAAGCGATCTTCACATCCATCTGATGGATCTTCCAACCCATCTCTGCCACGACGGAGATCACTGCTCTAATCAAAGAAAATCTGGCCACTGGCGCAAAGGTCTCATCATAGTCAACTCCCTCTACCTATGAGAACCCACGTGCAACAAAATGAGCTTTAAACTTCTCGATGATGCCATCTACAGCATACTTTATCTTGTAAAGCCACTTGGAAGTCACAACTGACTTCCCCTTTGGTCTCGAAACCACTTCCCACACCCCATTCTTCATGATGGAATTATACTCTTCCATCATGGCATCTCTCCAAACCTGGTGTACAGAAGCCTCCTCATAAGTGGCAGGAACGGTGTCACGCAAGCTAGTCACCTGTGCCATATAGCTCGAAAATATCTCAAGTGCCTTGCTCTCTCTAACCTCCCTCCTGGGTGGTCCAACTGACTCATTTGCTTCCTTCATTAACTCCTTAAGCCAAATTGGCTTTCTCTTCCTCGAGGAAGCATCCTGTCTCAAACTCTCCTCTACATCCTCGTCAGACACCTGTCTCCCTGAAGAAGTACCAACAACCTGAGAACCTGTCCCTGGTGAACCTGAACCTGTACCAAGAGAACCGAAATCACCTGAAGGTTTAACCTATGAACCTGTGATCCGTGAACCTATCCCTATACCAGAAGTCTCTGTGGACTGAGCCCCTGAAACCAATGAACCTGTAACAGGTGACCCTGTGATCTGACTCGCTGAACTCTGAACTGTCACTTGTGGAGTACTCTGTTGCTCCTCCATCTCAGAATCTAGAGACCACCTGAAGGCTTTCTCCTCCTCAAACTCCACCTCCCTTCTCACCACAACTTTCCTTTGTGTAGGAAGGTATATACGAAAAGCCTTCAAAGTCTCATCATAACCAACAAAGATAGCCCGCTCTCCTATAGCCTCCAACTTTGTCCTCTTCTCATAAGGGACATGAGAGTATGTAAGGCAACCAAAAATCCAAAAGTGACCTATCTCAGGCACTTTCCCTGTAAACATCTCCTCAGGAGTTTTGCACCCCAATGCACGGTGCGGACTCCTGTTTAGAACATAAACAACAATGCTACAGGCCTCTGCCCATAGAAAGAAAGGAAGCCTCTGATCATGCAGCATGGCTCTAACTGCACCTACTATAAAACGGTTCTTCCTTTCAGCCACTCCATTCTGCTGTGGAGTGTAAGGAACTGTCAACTGCCTCTTGATCCCCTCCTGCCAACAATACTCATCGAAAGCATGGGAAGTATACTCACCCCCATTGTTTGACCGAAGTACCTTGATCTTCTTTCCTGTTTGGTTCTCCACAAGAGCTTTGAACTCTTGGAACCGAAGCAAGACTTCCTCTGATCTCTTGCTTCTAAGGAAATAGATCCAGGTCTTCCTGGAAAGGTCATCGATGAATGTGACATAATACTCATATCCTGTCAAAGAGGTAGATGACATGGGACCACACAAATTTGAATGAATCAACTGAAGCACTCCCTCTGATCTAGAATCACTACTTGGAAAAGCAATCTTGGTGTACTTTCTCAAAGCACACCCTCTACAAACACCACTCGACTCTGTGTTGAACTCTGGCATACCTGTCGTCATCTCTCTCAGCGTCCTCAAAGCTGGATGGTGAAGGTGGGCCATCCTCTTGTGCCATAGCTCACACAACTCACTGTTGCTCTGAGTGTGTGACATTGCATGATGTGGCTGGAAGAGAAGCTTGTACAGTTTCTCGCATCTGACTCCAATCGCACATGAACTAGATGGACCTGTTGCCTTGGGAAAGATATGAACTTTCCCATCAAGGACATATACACCAAAGCCTCTGTCCTCAATCATGGAAACTGAAACAAGGTTCTTCCTCAGCCCAGGGACATACATTACATCCCTCAGAAACATAGGTTGCATGGACTCCCTCTCAAAACAGACAGTCCCACGCCCAATTGCTCTCACTAATGTGTCATCTCCCAAAACAACCTCCAACTCCAAATATGTCTCTGACATATCAGTGAACATGTCTCGATCACCTATCATATGACTGGAAGCTCTACTATCAATGTACCAAGTGGAGGAAGTACTGGTAGCACTCAAGGTATGCCCAACAATCATGGAATGCTCCATGTGACCCTGAATGTCGCTGTTGGTGATAGAAGATGCTCTCTCAACACTAACACCTACAAAGAGAGAAAAGGATCTCTCAATTCTCGCAGCAAACTCATCAATCTCTGCTAAAGCTATTGTTTGTTGTTTCTTCTTCTTCTTGTTTGGACACTGTCTAGCATAGTGTCCAAGCTTCTGAAAAGCAAAGCATTTCACTTTTCTCATATCCTTCTTCTCCCCATCATGTTGTTTGGCTCCATCCTTGGAACCCTTCTTGAACTTCTTCTTTTTCTTCCCTTTCCCTGCCAACACCACATTCTCCTCATCATCTCTGTGATGTGACGAACTGCCCCGTAAGTAACCTCTCCATGTCTCCTTCTGTGTGAGATCATCCCACAATTGATCCCATGTGGGCATGTTCTCCCTACCAATGATAGTCTGCAAAAACACGGTCCATTGTTGAGTCACGCCATTTAAAGCTGAACGCACCATCTCAGCATTCCCTATCACCTCACCTACAACTGCAAGCTCATCTCTTACCTGTTTGATCTTGGTAAGATAAGAAGCCACGCCTTCCCCTTTGCCCATGTGAACATTCTTCAACTTCTCCCTCAACACCTTCTTGTTTTCATTCAAACTCCAGTAAAGACTGGTTAAAAATGTCCACATCTAAAAAGCATGATCTTTTGTTGATATGTGAGGGATTCTATGATCCTTCACGGCATCAAGTATAATTCTTCTTGCCTTCACATCCCTCTTCATGAAAGCTTCCTTATCAGTTGCATCAGCAGATACTACTACAGGATTAGCAGTTGTACTATGAACTATATCCCATAGTTCATTCTCGTCAAGTATCAGACTGATTCTAGCCTTCCATGGGCTAAAATTTGTAGCCCCATCTAACCTATCTTCAACTCTAAGACCAAACACTATGGCTACAACCTATAAATTTATGTTCAAGAATATTTCTCCACAAACACCTGTTTTTCTAAATGTTCAATTTCTGAAATTTAACTGTGATCTGATACCATGAAAGTTTTGAAAGAACCCCAACCCGGTTTCAATCCTTTTGGCTTCTCTACATAGTTTAATGCCCAAGCCCTTCTTTGCAAAATTTTTAATCAAAATTTTACTGAACTAAAACACGTGAAGTTCTTTTTCCCAATTTAAACAATTCAAAAATTTTATTTTTAAAGCAAAATTTCAAATTCAGAAATTTTCAAACAACCAAACACACATGAAAATTACACAGTAGTTTTTTACCAATGGTCCAGCATAAAACCCCTACGGGAAAACCTGTTTCTGAGAGAGAGATGATTTCATTCTTAGCCAAAATTTAAAAAACACACAGTTGTACTTATCTTAGCATTTCATCTCGAAATGCGTGCCAAACACCTGTTGTACAAACTACTGAAAAACCCAGAAAACTGTTGACTAAATTGTCATTGATGCCAACAGGTGTGTGTTAGTGTGTCTTGGTGCCCCTTGAGGAGCCTCTGAGGGTTGAGTAAGTGTTAGCGTCAAAGGAGACCTTTTGACTTTGTCCAAGCCCAAGTCTGAAGCCCTTGGAGCCCTTGGGCAATGGCAAAAGCCCTGAACACCCTATAGAGTGGTTAAGTACCCCCAAGTTGGTTCGATGGTTCCCCAGTTGTGTCATGGTTCCCCAGCACCACAACCATGCCCTATTACCCTAGAATGTGTTCTTGGTGGGTTGAAGAAGTTGGAAGAGTCCGAATGACCCTTTCAGTGGTCATTTGCATATTATAGAGGTCCTGGTACCCTAGGAGAAGCCTAGGCAACCCCACACCCTGATGGTTATGTGTCCTCACTTGTGGTGACTCTAATGACCTAACATAATACCCTAAAACTCTTGTCTATGTTCCCTAAGCCCACTTGCCTTGCCCTTAAAACACAAATGTTGTCTTTATGATCCCCCTTACAGAAAAGATCTCATGGTAACCCTTAAAGCATATAATCCTTACACTTTGTGATGCCCTAACATATGTTAACTTGTAATGAAATATTAAACATATTCTCCAACGTTGACAATTTGTTAATGCCCTAATGACAAAAGGAAAGACCTTTTAACAAATATTAAGCTACCTTTGAAGCACCTTTAGTCACCCTTAAAACCTTGTTGAAAACATCTTTTATAATTCAATAAATTATTTAAACGTTGGCAAAAAAAATGGTTTAAATATTAAAAAGTTTTAATGAATAAAACACTTTTTATTAATTAATAAAACCTTCAATCCTCATGAAAATCAGCCCTTTAAACATGACATTTAAATGTTTTAATATTAAATAAATAAAACATTTTTTAAGGACTAAATCTCTCCAAGAAGTCGGCCCCAACATTTACCTTAATGACAAAAGGTTTTTTTAATTAAATTATTGTCTAAATTTCCTCCATTAGGTCGGCCCTAACCTTTATCACTCAACGTCAAAATTAGTGCATAAATAAACCAAACACTTGTCCTTTCTATTCATCCACGAATAACAGCTCAACTGAGGATTGCCGCTGGCTTTGACTGAGGTTTTTTGGTGGTCACTTAGCAGCAGCTTGGACCGAGTTTTCTTTTTGGTGGTGACTTATAATTTCAGACTAATTCCTATTCCTCCTTCGCTGGGATGTGGACTGAGATTTGTGAAGAACATTTGCAGCAGAATACATACCTTTTTACAGTCTCTATCCTTTTGGGAGTGAAGTTTCGCTGGTTTGTAGACAGCCCTATCTGAGGGTATGAGGTCTCAGCAGACCCGAGTTTCCACAAAGTCCTCTTTGCAAAGGTTGAAGTTATGCTGCTGCCCTCGTTTGTGAACAGACCCAAGTTGACTGCTGAAGACATATTTTGAGAGCTCCTTCTTGATGACTGTTCTTGGGAGTGGTTATTACTGTCTGAGTCTAAAGCCTTCCACACAGTCAGAACTTGAGGTCTGAGTTTTACTTGGTTTATTCTGGGGTTATCTCTGCTAAAAGACCAATGACAAGGTATGTACAAACAATAGTATATGGTAGTGTGTACCTGTGAACAATACAGTACAAGAATATGTGTATATAGTGTACAGTGGTATGTATATGTGCACAAGTAGAAGTGTATGTACAATAACCATGAAGTGAAGTATAACAGCATTTAGTATGTACAGTGTACAGATGAGTGATATGTATACAGTGGTATGTACAAACAGTAATGTACAAGTGTATGTACTAGTATATTTCTATGCACAGTGAAGTTGTGATCTATACTCTATGATGATGCTCTCCCATGCTGTGATCAACACTCTATGATGCACACTCTCCTATACATGCTATGATGCAATGATGTGATGATGCCTACTACACTATGCACTCTATGATGTACATGTATGCCATGGTGTGATGACACGCTTCTATGCACTATGATGTATACTTGTTGATGATGCATAAACGATGTACACTGTATGATGATGATGAGATGAGATGATGATGATGTACACCCTATGTTACAGACCTTGATGATTATCAGACCTTGATGATGTTCAGAACTTTATGTTTGATGACTTGACAAGCAGTGTTGAAGAGCAGACTTTGCAGTATTGCAGCAGTGTAGATGACATGGTTGATGAGTAGCTTGACCAGCAGTATTGATGTTTAATATGACAGTGATGACATGGACAGAAAGATGATGTGGCAGTGATATCTACAGGGATGATTTGACAGTGACTAGAATGCAGAGGTTATCAGCAGTACAGTTTGGTATGTGGCAAGTCCACAGGTTCGACAATCTTCTTCTTATCAGGGTGGCAGGACGAGGCAAGGAAAGGAGGTCGTAGCCTCCTTCCGGTTGAAATCGGAAAACTAGGGAGTGGCAGCTTCCTTTAGGTCGTAGCCCGTAAATAAGGGGGTCGTAGCCTCCTTCCATTTGAAGCTGGAAAATTGAAGTCTATATAATAAGGGGGTTGTTCCCTCCTTCCAGTTATTTCTGGAAAACTATTTTTTAAAAGGCTTCCGTGGTTTTACCCCTAGAACTTGGGTTTCCATGTCAAAAACTCGTGTACTGTGCATCTTGTTATTTTTCTACACATTGATAATGTGCTGTGATTGGTGATCAACAACCTGCTTTTGATTGAAATTTTAAATAGTACAAATACTGATTCACCCCCCTCACAGTATTTCAACAATTGGTATCAGAGCGGTTCCTTCAGAACAGACTAACCGCTGGAACGTAATTATGAGGAAGTTTGCTAAACAAAGCAAATCTGGGACACCCTTGTTTGATGGGAGCAACTATGCATTCTGGAGCATAAGAATGAGAGCCTTCATAGAAGCTCAAGGAATCGAAATATGGCAGAGTACCGAGAATGGGTACAAAGTACCAAAGACCGTGCCAACTGATACAGGTGAGTTGATTCAATACAACAACAACTCGAAGGCCAGAAATCATCTTCTAAGTGCTTTAAACGAATCTGTATTCAACAAAGTGATGAACTGTCCCTCTGCAAAGGAAATGTGGGACAAACTTCAAACCACATATGAAGGAGACAACAAAGTCAAGGAAGCCAAACTTCAGACTTACAAGGGACAATTCGAACAGCTAAGAATGAATGAAGACGAAGACATAGCAGCCTATATTCTTCGGGTTGATCAGCTTGTGAATACCATCAGAGGTTTGGGAGAAGAGGTTGAGGAGACTATAGTTGTTCGGAAGATTCTAAGAACTCTTCCCAAAAGGTTCAACCCCAAGATCTTTGCCTTAGAAGAAAGAACAGATCTAGAGACGATGACAGTGGATCAACTGCATGGGACTCTAGTAGCTTACGAAATGAGAATTGAAGATGAAGACACGTCAAGAAAAGAAGCAGCATTCAAGGTCTCCTCCAAACAAGCTGGGAAGAACAAATCAACAAAAGACAAACCGATAAGTGATGAATCTGATGATGAAGAAATAGCCAACTTTGTTCGGAAATTAAAGAGAGGAACTGGAAAATACAAAGGTAAGCTACCTCTTAAATGTTTTTCATGTGGAAAGATAGGTCATTTTGCTTCTAAATGTCCATATGCAAAGAAATCAGATGGTGAAGAGGACGACAGTTTTAAATCCTACAAGAAGTACAATAATTACAAGAATAAGAACAAAAGAAAGTTTGCAAAAAAGAAAAGTCTTTACACAAAAAAGGACAATACCTCATCCAGTGGTGACTCCGACAATAACAGTGACAGTGATTCTGATGATGACGATCAACCAGACAAGGTACTCTTTATGGCAATAAGCTCGGATAAGGATCATAATAGTATAGAAGAATCTGAAGATGAAGGAGAAGTAGATCTTGACGCAAAACTTGTAAGCGCCTTGAAAGAGCTGAAGAAAGTCAGGAAAGAAAATAGAATGCTTAAGGAAGAGGCACAATGGTTTGAACAAACCATTGTTGACTTGAAGACCAAACTAGAAGAAGCCAAACGAGTTGAAGACTATCTTAATGAACAACTAATGACAAATATAAGAGAAAAGGAGAATCGTTGACTTGAAGACCAAACTAGAAGAAGCCAAACGAGTTGAAGACTATCTTAATGAACAACTAATGACAAATATAAGAGAAAAGGAGAATCGTGAGGCTGAGATAGTATCTCTGAAGAACAAATTGCAGACGAAAGATATCGCAAAGGATTATAAAAACAGCTCCAAGGTTCTAGAACAAATCATCAGCAATCAAAAGTCATTCTTCAACAAGACCGGTATAGGATACAAGCAGAATACAAATGAAGCCTCAAGCTCAATGTTGACAGATAACGAAAAGAAGCCAAGAAGGTATGCAGAAGTTGTCAAGGACTACAAGAATAAGGAAGAGATCGAACGTCAGCCAGAACAACCTGTATCAGAAAAAGGGCCAGCAGAAAGATCAGATCTCAAAAAAGCACCTCCTCCATATATTCCCAAGTATGGATACTTCTTTTATGGCCATTGCTTTACATGTGGAAGATTTGGACACAAAGTTGTAAACTGTTTTCAAAGAAGAAACTTTGAGACAAGGAATAACCTTGCAAGCCTCAGACGACCACAGTACAACAACAGATTTGATCCCTTGAGATCAGAAATAGAATGTTACAAGTGTAACAACTTTGGACATATAGCCAGAAATTGCAAAATGAGGATACCAACAGTAAGAAATGAGGACATGCCCAACAAGGTATGGATTAAACACAATAACAACTACGAATGTGGTATTGCTCTTCAAGCTCAGAATCAGGGCTCTGGTAAATGGTATGTTGATAGCGGTTGCTCCAAGCATATGACAGGTGACAAAGATGCTTCGTCAATATTGAAAAGGATAAAGGATCTGTATCGTTTGGAAATAACAATTCAGCAAAAGGATTGGGAAAGGGCACAGTAAATCTCGAAAGTAAAATCTCCTTGGCTAAAAATGTCTTGCTTGTAGATAACATGAAACATAATCTGCTAAGCGTCAGTCAGATGTGTGATCAAGGACATGAACTCATCTTCAACTCAAAAGGATGTAAAATAAGAAAGCAAGGATCAAGGAAGTTAGTAGCCACAACCACTAGGACTCCAAACAACATATACGTGTTAGATGAGATTGAGTCCGAAAAATGTCACTTGGGAAAAGAAGATGAAAGCTAGCTTTGGCACAGAAGAATGGGGCATATACATTTTGACAATTTTGTCAAAATCTACAAAAACCAAGCAGTTCGAAATATGCCGGAAGTCACAAAACCTGCTAACTCTGTATGTGAACAGTGTCAACATGGAAAACAAACAAGAGTGCATTTTAAGACGAAAGTGCATTCTTCTACAAAACCTTTGGAGCTTGTTCACACTGACTTATGTGGACCAACCAAAAGCAAAGGATTGAATGGTGAAAAATACTTCATGCTACTCATTGACGATTATACTAGGATGACATGGGTATGTCTTCTCAACAAGAAATCAGAAGCATTTGGATGTTTCAAAACGTTCAAGGAACTGGTCGAGTCTGAAACAGGGTCACAAATCAATGCCTTAGATCTAACAACGGTGGAGAATTCACTTCTGATGAATTCAACAAGTACTGTGAAGAGCATGGAATAAAGAGACAATTTTCAGTAGCCAGAACACTTCAGCAAAATGGAGTTGCTGAAAGAAAGAATAGATCAGTAATGGAGATGGCTCGAACTATGTTGAATGAATCCAAGTTAAATGACAAATTTTGGGGACATGCAGTTCATATAGCAGTACACATCTTAAGCAGAGGATTACTCAAAAACAAAAATGATAAAACTCCCTACGAGCTATGGACCGGAAGAGCAGCAAGTGTACAACACTTCAGAATCTTTGGAAGCAAGTGTTACATCAAAAGAGAAGATAAGAAGATTGGAAAATTTGACTCTCGAGTAGATGAGGGCATATTTGTTGGATATTCATCCAAGAGGAAAGCTTACAAATGCTACAATTTGAGATTAGACAAAGTGATTGAAAGCATTAACGTGAAGATAGATGAAGGAAGACTAACATCATCCAGAGAAGAAGAGGAAGGTTCCAAAAAAAAAGGTATGAAGAAAATTAAAGTGGAAGAACAACCAGATGAGGATGAAGAGCAACTCACGAAAGATGAAGAACAGAATCAACCAACTATTGAACAAGAAGAACAAAAAGATCAACAAACACCTAAGAACTGGTACCAGAAAAATCATCCATCAAATCAGATTATTGGTGATAAGGATGTCGAAATAGGAACCAGAAGAAGACAATCTGGAAGAAATGAGCACGTACACTTCTCTCTTTTGTCTACAACTGAACCTGGAACTTTTGCAAAGACCAGTACATATGAACAATGGGTTAAAGCTATGGAAGAAGAACTAGATCAAATCGAGAAGAATGGAACTTGGGAACCTGTTCTGAGACCACGTAACAAGAATGTAATTGGCACAAAATGGGTTTTCAGAAACAAAATGAATGAAGATGGACAAGTGATCAAAAACAAGGCTCGATTGGTTTGTAAGGGTTATGCTCAGATCGAAGGAATAGACTTTGAAGAAACATATGCACTAGTTGCCAGAATGGAAGCTATCAGAATGATATTGGCCTACGCTTGCTCCAAAGACATCAAAGTGTATCAGATGGACGTAAAATCAGCCTTTCTAAATGGGGAATTGGAAGAAGAAGTCTGCATCGAACAACCAGAAGGATTTCAACTTTCAGAAAACGAGGACTATGTATGCAGGCTCAAAAGGGCCTTATATGGACTAAAGCAAGCTCCAAGAGCTTGGTACTCCAGATTGGACAGGTACTTACTATAACAAAACTTTAAGAGGGGAACTGCAGATAGCAATTTGTACATCAAGCAAGACAATGACAGCATACTCATCATTGAAGTTTATGTTGATGATATCATATTTGGAAGCGATGATGATTCATTGAACCAACAATTTGCTAAGGACATGCAAAAAAGAGTTTGAAATGTCATTACTCGGTGAATTGACCTTCTTCTTGGGACTCCAGATATCTCAAAGAACAGAAGGCATTTTTATTACCCGGACAAAATACATTAAGGAGATGTTAAAGCAATTCCAGATGGAAGACTGTAAACCTGTGAGTACCCCTATGATCACCGGTTGGAAGCTAAGCAAAGACGATGAATCTAAGGAAGTTGATCAAAGGCTCTATAGGTCAATGATTGGTAGTCTACTATATGTAACTGCCTCCAGACCAGATGTGATGCAAGCTGTTGGACAAGTTGCAAGATTTCAAGCTACCCCAAAGGAAACTCACATTATAGCAGTTAAAAGGATCTTCAGGTATCTCAAAGTAACTTTGGATTTTGGACTTTGGTATCCAAAAGGGAATGATCTGACATTGATAGCATATTCAGACGCAGATTGGGCAGGATGTGTTGACGATAGAAAAAGCACTAGTGGAACAGCTTTCTTTTTAGGCGGTTGTCTGGTATCTTGGTCAAGCAAAAAGCAGTCTTCAGTGTTCTTATCAACCGTAGAAGCAGAATATATAGCCGCAACAGCTTGTTGTACTCAGATTCTTTGGATGAAGCAAACCCTGCAAGACATACACGTGACATGTAATGAGCTGATTCCTATTTTATGTGACAATACGAGTGCTATCAGCATCTCCAAGAATCCAGTTATGCATTCCAAGACCAAGCACATTCCAATCAAGTTTCACTTTCTTCGAGAATAGGTCACAGAAAAGAATATCAAGTTGGAATATATCGGGACAAAAGAACAGGTTGCAAACATTTTTACTAAGCCTCTCCCAAGAGAGACTTTTGAGTACCTCAGAGAAAAATTGGGATTCATATTATCTCCTAATTGAATTCATCTATCTTCAACAACACTACAATATGACAGGGGGAGCATGGCAGAAGTACCATTTGCCATTGATGCCAAAGGGGGAGAAAAAGTTGAACAAGGTAGGTAAAAGAAGCATGATCTAAGGGGGAGTTTTGTGGACAAAGGAAGCTCATTTGAAGGGGGAGCTTTGGAGTTGTCATCAATGACAAAGGGGGAGATTGTTGACTAAATTGTCATTGATGCCAACAGGTGTGTGTTAGTGTGTCTTGGTGTCCCTTGAGGAGCCTCTGAGGGTTGAGTAAGTGTCAGTGTCAAAGGAGACCTTTTGACTTTGTCCAAGCCCAAGTCTGAAGCCCTTGGAGCCCTTGGGACAATGGCAAAAGCCCTGAACACCCTATAGAGTGGTTAAGTACGCCCAAGTTGTTTCGATGGTTCCCCAGTTGTGTCATTGGTTCCCCAGCACCACAATCATGCCCTATTTACCCTAGAATGTGTTCTTGGTGGGTTGAAGAAGTTGAAAGAGTCCGAATGACCCTTTCAGTGGTCATTTGCGTATTATAGAGGTCCTAGTACCCTAGGAGAAGCCTAGGCACCCCCACACCCTGATGGTTATGTGTCCTCACTTGTGGTGACTCTAATGACCTAACATAATACCCTAAAACTCTTGTCTATGTTCCCTAAGCCCACTTGCCTTGCCCTTAAGACACAAATGTTGTCTTAATGACCCCCCTTACACAAAGATCTCATGGTAACCCTTAAAGCATATAATCCTTACACTTTGTGATGCCCTAACATATGTTAACTTGTAATGAAATATTAAACATATTCTCCAACGTTGACAATTTGTTAAAGCCCTAACGACAAAAGGAAAGACCTTTTAACAAATATTAAGCTACCTTCGAAGCACCTTTAGTCACCCTTAAAACCTTGTTGAAAACATCTTTTATAATTCAATAAATTATTTAAACGTTGGCAAAAAAAATGGTTTAAATATTAAAAAGTTTTAATGAATAAAACACTTTTTATTAATTAATAAAACCTTCAATCCTCATGAAAATCAGCCCTTTAAACATGACATTTAAATGTTTAAATATTAAATAAATAAAACATTTTTTAAGGACTAAATCTCTCCAAGAAGTCGGCCCCAACATTTACCTTAATGACAAAAGGTGTTTTTAATTAAATTATTGTCTAAATTTCCTCCATTAGGTCGGCCCTAACCTTTATCACTCAACGTCAAAATTAGTGTATAAATAAACCAAACACTTGTCCTTTCTATTCATCCACGAATAACAGCTCAACTGAGGATTGCCGCTGGCTTTGACTGAGGTTTTTTGGTGGTCACTTAGCAGCAGCTTGGACCGAGTTTTCTTTTTAGTGCTGACTTATAATTTCAGACTAATTCCTATTCCTCTCGCTGGGTTGTGGACTGAGATTTGTGAAGAAAATTTGCAGCAGAATACATACCTTTTTACAGTCTCTATCTTTTTGGGAGTGAAGTTTCGCTGGTTTGTAGACAGCCCTATCTGAGGGTATGAGGTCTCAGCAGACCCGAGTTTCCACAAAGTCCTCTTTGCAAAGGTTGAAGTTATGCTGCTGCCCTCGTTTGTGAACAGACCCAAGTTGACTGCTGAAGACATCTTTTGAGAGCTCCTTCTTGATGACTGTTCTTGGGAGTGGTTATTACTGTCTGAGTCTTAAGCCTTCCACACAGTCAGAACTTGAGGTCTGAGTTTTACTTGGTTTATTCTGGGGTTATCTCTGCTAAAAGACCAATGACAAGGTATGTACAAACAATAGTATATGGTAGCGTGTACATGTGAACAATACAGTACAAGAATATGTGTATATAGTGTACAGTGGTATGTATATGTGCACAAGAAGTGTATGTACAATAAACATGAAGTGAAGTATAACAGCATTTAGTATGTACAGTGTACAAATGAGTGATATGTATACAGTGGTATGTACAAACAGTAATGTACAAGTGTATGTACTAGTATATTTCTATGCACAGCTATGTCACATGGTTCGAGTTCAAATTCGAGTTCGACGACCTTGAAATTTGATTTGAATTCAATTTTTTTTATGAAGTTCGGGATGAGGTTCAGCATTAGGTTCGCCAATATAAAAAATTTCATATATATAATAATATATATAATAAAATATACAATAAAACAAATGAAGAAAATATATCAAATTTTATCATTATAATTTATTCTCAATGCTGCAACTTGCAAGTTGCAACCTCCATGTACATTTACACTATAAAATTTAAATAATGAAATAATTTGAAAGCAGGAAATAAGTAAGTAAATTTAGCAGATCTGAGCATTATAATCACTAATTAGTATGAGTAAGCAGTGCTGCAGTAGCACTAATCAGCAATAAAAAAATTAAAAATATTAAAATTTACAACATGAACATAATTCCAAGTTTTAAAGGCCACATCCTGATTCCTAAATATACAAAACATGATAAATATGATGAATCATAATGATTCAATAATAAGTAAACTATTAAACATGATGCTATTTTCAGCATATATTGGTAATTGCAGTTGTAAATTACAAAATCAACTACATACTGACTTTAAAATTCAAAATTTAAAAGGCTGTCCATAATGTAAAACACTTCTAATCCTTGAAATTGTTTCACAAAAATTCTAACA
This sequence comes from Pseudotsuga menziesii, assembly GCA_001517045.1. Lineage (NCBI taxonomy): Eukaryota > Viridiplantae > Streptophyta > Pinopsida > Pinales > Pinaceae > Pseudotsuga > Pseudotsuga menziesii. The sequence goes on along the minus strand of LPNX010064847.1, from coordinate 913,271 downwards.
TGGTCAAATTCCTATTCTGGTGGCCTACTTGTAACATCATAAAGATCTAAATCATCAAGAGCACAAGGGGCAGTAAAGGCACTAGAGATGTGATTGTCAAATGCATCACTAACTAAAACTCTATCACCAGTAGCAGTTTGCTCATCACTGCTATCACCATCAATGCCAAGATTATTTTCTTCCGCACTTGAAGTAGGCTCAGCCTCAAACCATGGGTGAGTGGAACTAGATGAATCTTTGGCCACACTGTTTAAGGCCAATTTCAAATTGCTGCGAACATAAACAAGGTTTTCCAATCGTGTAGATAATAATTTGTTTCTGTTCTTTGATTGGATATGGTTAAAACTACTCCAATTCCTTTCACAAGGAGAGGAACTTGATCCCTGGCTCAAAACACGAACTGCAAAACATTGTAATTGAGGTGACTCTGCTCCATAGTAAGTCCACCATTCCCAAGGAAGAATGTTATTCCTATCCTCTATGGCACAAGCACTTCCAAACAACCCCTCTTCTGACTTGTATGCCCGAAGTTGCTCTCTAAGTCTCCTAGATTCTTCTGGATTTGGAGTCAACCGCTCAATAGCTGCATATAAGCCACTCGTGACTTCTACATCATCATTTATTTCTATCCCAAACAATCTAGGATCCAAATAACAAGCTGCTGCATGCAAAGTGCTATGCGACATCTTCCATCTCTCATCTATTATCTGCCATATGTCCATGTACTCACTTTCCACATTGTTAAAGGATTTTGCTATGGCTTCCTTGCAACGATCCATGCCCTCATAAACAAATCCCATGGAAGGGGTGTCACTATCGACCATGCGAAGCATGTCAACAATAAGTTCACATATTTTCAAAACCTTTATGGCACTTTGCCAAAAATCACTGCCCAAAATGATTTTTTCCAATTCTTTCCCTTTAGATTCTTTTGAAAGCCGAGAGTTTTCCCACTCATTGTTGCAAACAACACCTCTAATACTTGTCTTTTCCTCAACCAATCTTTTGAGGGAAATGTAATATGTGGCAAACCTTGTATCAGAGGGCCTCAGTAGCTCTCTAGATGCTTGCTTCCTATACAAGCTCAAGGTGAGGTGATGATTAAATATGAAGTGGGACATTTGTTTCCCCTTCCGAATTGCCTCATTAATCCATGGAAACTTTGCTAAATCATGTAGCAACAAGTCAAGGCAATGAGCAGCACAGGGGGTCCAATAAATTGTTTTATACTTATCCATTATTAGCTTTCCAGCTCCCACACAATTTGAAGCATTATCAGTTACAACTTGGACCACATTGTCTTCACCAACTTCAAGAATCGCTTCTTCTAAGATCTTGAAAATGTATTCAGCAGTTTTCTTGTTTCCTGATGCATCAACTACCTTTAGAAATAATATCCCTTTGGGGCATAAAACCAACACATTGATTAGAGGTCTGTGACACATATCAGACCAACCATCAGATAAAATTGTGCAACCTGTTTTTTTCCAAGATTCTTTGATCTTGGTCAACTTGCTTATCACCCTTTCTTTTGACCTCTTCAAAAGAGTGGTCCTTATCGTCTCGGAACTAGTAGGCACGTATCCTTTTCCAAAATCTGAAATTTTCTTGCATGCATTGATGAAGTAAGGGTTTCTGGCCACATTAAATGGAATAGCAGTTGCAAAGAATATGTCAACCATAGCATCATCGACCTCCTGCTTCTGTACAGGCTTCCAAAAAGAATTTAATGTGGCTGTCCCACTTGATCTTGTGTGTTGAACCTGAGATGAACTTGCAGTTGCATCTCTACTTGGAGTAAGTGAGGAAATGGGGTTGTAAGACATTTCAATCTCTGATTGAATCCGTCTTTTTTTGTTTTCATTCATCTCCTTGGTTCTTTTAATTTTTTCATAATCATTTTCAAGCGTTTGCCTCAATTCTACAGACACCTTTTTGCAGCCTTCAACACCACCTCCTTTACCATTACTAGAAGAGAGCAGGTGGTCCATCACTCTTGTTAAGGACCCACAAAACTGATGACCACATAGTTTGCATTTCAAATGCTTCCCAAACCCATCCAATTTTCCATATACTTCCAACCTTCTGCTATTGATTTTTGAGGTGCCATGTATGATGTTTCTGCAATTTTTGTTTTGTAAAGTTAAACCATATTCTAGAATTTGTATCATACTGACAACTGTTATGAAATCACTCTTTTGGCATATCCAATAAAAAAATGGAAACAGTTTTGTGGTTCTTCCACATCAAAGCATTACATAAAAAATACAGTTTAATTCAAGTTTAAAAATAAAAATAAAATAAGGTTTACGATTTACCTACTGAACAGGATGAATCTAGTTTGTAAATGCCACTGCCCACTGGTAAATTCTGTCAGTCGTGTCGTACTTGCCAAGTCTTAAGGGCCTGTATAATGACATACAGAGTACAATAGCTCTAAGCTAGCACAGGTTGAAAAGTAAAGAAATATACAAATCTAAAGGACAGGGAAACTACTCCCTTCTACGCTTAACTGACTAGTTTTGACCCCAAAACATTTGTAAACTTTTCTTCTGAGTCCCTCACTTCACCAACACAGATACTTTGCAGAATTAGGTTCTGGTCTCTATTTTGAGTGTCTTACAGAGATCTATGTCTTCAGGATGGCTACAACTTACAAGGCCTCTGTTCTCGATGCGGTTCTGAGAAAATGTTCTATTCTCAGATTGGCTCATTCGCTATGGGAAACCATGACTCGTGACCGGTCCAGAGTCCAGATTCCACGCAGGGTTCACCGTTCAGCAAAATCGGCCCAGATTCCACGCAGGGTTCAGCAAAATCCATGAATACTCAGCCACGAGTCCAGACTCCACGCAGGGTTTAGGCTTTCAGTAGAATCGGCACCGAATCGCGTGGTCGGGCGAGATATGGTGTGCATTGTGCAAGCAGGACACCGAGATGGAATCGTGGACGTCAAGGGATGCGGCCCGTGGGCATCGACTAGGATATGGCTCGTGGGCAGCAACTGTTGAAACGGAGCGTCGGTTGCACCGTTGTTGTAGCCTGTGAGCTGAACACAGAGTCACACTATCACAGACTGTCGAGTTGCAGTTGCAGAGGGCGTTGTGGTAGCCTGGTAGGTGAGCAAATGGAGTCGGGATATGAGAGCGGTGGACTCGGGAGCGGTGAACGTGGGAACCGGTGACAGGACAGTGGAACGCGCAAACCGGCGAAAGGACAAAATTTGAAATTCGATTTGAAATTCGCATGAAATTCGATAAAGTTCAATGTGGTTCGATTCGATTCGCCTTGAGGTTCGGCGTTGAAATTCACTGAACCTAAACAAATTGCAAATTTTTTTTGTAGTTCGGCGAATTTCGAACTTCAAGGATAAAATTTGCCGAACCTTGTGACATAGATGCACAGTGAAGTTGTGATCTATACTCTATGATGATGCTCTCTCATGCTGTGATGAACACTCTATGATGCACACTCTCCTATACATGCTATGATGCGATGATGTGATGATGCCTACTACACTATGCACTCTATGATGTACATGTATGCCATGGTGTGATGACACTCTTCTATGCACTATGATGTATACTTGTTGATGATGCATAAACGATGCACACTGTATGATGATGATGAGATGAGATGATCATGATGTACACCCTATGTTACAGACCTTGATGATGTTCAGAACTTTATGTTTGATGACTTAACAAGCAGTGTTGAAGAGCAGACTTTGCAGTATTGCAGCAGTGTAGATGACATGGTTGATGAGCAGCTTGACCAGCAGTATTGATGTTTAATATGACAGTGATGACATGGGCAGAAAGATGATATGGCAGTGATATCTACAGGGATGATTTGACAATGACTAGAGTGCAGAGGTTATCAGCAGCACAGTTTGGTATGTGGCAGGTCCATAGGTTCGACAATCTTCTTCTTATCAGGGTGGCAGGACGGGGCAGGACGGGGCAAGGAAAGGAGGTTGTAGCCTCCTTCCGGTTGAAATCGGAAAACTAGGGAGTGGCAGCTTCCTTCAGGTTGTAGCCTGTAAATCAGAGGGTCGTATCCTCCTTCCAATTGAAGCTAGAAAATTGAAGTCTATATAATAAGGGGGTTGTTCCCTCCTTCCAGTTATTTCTGGAAAACTATTTTTTAAAAGGCTTCCGTGGTTTTACTCCCAAAACTTGGGTTTCCACGTCAAAAAGTATTGTGTACTGTGCATCTTATTATTGTTATACGCATTGATGATGTGCTGTGATTGGTGATCAGCAACCTGCTTTTGATTGAAATTTTAAATAGTACAAATACTGATTCACCCCCCTCTCAGTATTTCAACAAAAACACCACCTCGAAAAACGTGTTGTACAGCCCTACACATGCGAGTTGTATCTTCTGCAATTTCTCGATTTCTGTGCATTGAAATTTTCTCGATTTCTATGCACTGTACGGCTACCCTCTTCCTCGAAATTCAAACCTGTAGGATCTGCAATAAACAACATTAAATGTTGTACGAAATTTCTAGGCAAACGTGCCCAAGTTTCCTCGAAAATTGTGTTGTTGTACGACTAAGCTATGGCCTCCTGCTATATGGAAAACCCTCCTGCAATTAATGCCTACAAATTATCTTTGTTTTGGGAAACGTGCCCTACAAAAGATTCCTCGATTTTTGTGCCAAGTTAAGCTTTCTCTCTCATGCTGGTTTTGAAATCACTTCAAACCCTCATTTCTCTTTTCTTCCTCTCTCCAAAAATCTCTTTTGGAAACGATCACAATGAATGAAAGAATGCCTTGTCCCAACCCTTTTTGTTCATGGTACCTTCCTCTTTCAATCTAATGGTCAAGATTAGATTAGATGAAGGGTTCACATTAAATGCTCCATTAATTTATTAATTCAATGACATTTAGTGCACCTCATGTCATTTAATAAAGTTAGAACAACCCCTTTTAATTTAATAACTCACTCAACTTTATTTTAAATATGAACTTAGGAAAACCATGACTTAACCTTTTTAATAATGTCACTTTAAAAAACATAAAGTACTTCACACTTCATTAAATGCAAATTGACTAGGGGTCACCATTTAAAGTGTCCTTGTCCAGCCCAAGGCAATTCTATTTGAGCAAACACTTCCTAGGTAACTTTTCAACATAGGAGCCCTGGACACCAACCCCAGGGTTAAAAACCCCAACAAAGGGAAGTCAACAATGCCATTCAGCCATAGTACTCCTAAAGGAAGAACCAAAGGGTCTGGTCATGACCACCACTCAAAAAATGTTGGATAACACCCGTCATAGTCCATAAAAAAAAAATGACCCTCTCCCTAAGCACACGCATATCTAAAGGTGCGTTGGTACTGGTACCACGTAACACTAGCTCCAACTGCAAGACGAGTACTCTTCTTTGGTGTGCTCAAGAACCTGAATCTTCCGATACCTGTAGACCTACACATACATCAAATATCTAAGGGAATCAAAAGCATAATGAGGCAGACACTTCCGTCCTACCTTCCTCAATATAATGACATGAAAAATAAACTGAATAAACAACCGACTAACTTATGAAAGAACAACATATGCAATGCATAGGTAACAGTATATCGCTAACTCAAATGAAACTATCCCTACCTATGTTAAACATGATAATCAAAATGGATTAAGTGAAATCATACTACCTATGTAGCCAGCTGAGTAGGCAATTCATACCTGATCTTTTTCCTTTGTCTTTGGAGACAATCGATGACAAGATCCTATTGATGATAGCCTGAGTACATACCAAGAACTTCATCCGGATGGGGAAGGAAAGATGAACCACTGTAGTAACCTGGAAGCCTTGAAACTGCTGCCACGGAGAAGGATTGCTTTGACAAGCTTCATTTATCCATGCTTCTACTGGGTTTAGGTATGAGCCATCCGCATCATATACTCGCATTGAGAAAAAAAAATCTTGAAATTGGTCACGTAATTTTGAATTTGAGAGACCACTTGTAAAGGTGGACCTTGCAAATCTCCATATGTTAGTTGTAACTTGTCCCTACATCTACTCAAGCATTTCTTTGGATACACAAACATATTGTTCATCTTTGAAATAACCATGTTAGTATCCCTAATAATCTTTAAAATTTTGAAATTGTCAGCCACAATTTATGCCTTTACATTTCAAACGAAAAGATAAACAATAAATATTTTGGCGATGCAAAGTGAATAACATACATGTCCACATACCTGTAGTGGTTTTGTTGAAATGGATTATTCGAAACTTACCAGCATCGGACAAGAAGGGATGAACAACCTCAACAATACTTTTCGAAAAATGTTGTTGGTTAGGGCACACCACGAGCAAAAACAACGATACAGGAGTCCTCTGTATGACATATTCCATCCTTCTTGATACTAGATATGCACGAAGGATCTGGGCTTATAGAAGTCTCATCAAGAATAGGGCCTTCAAAGTCTTCAACACCATCATATCGAAATATTTGCATATGGTAATCATCTATAATGGCAAGAGGACTCACACCCCGAGATACTTCATCGTCAAAGATGGGAGCAAAAGGATTATCTTAGTCTTCATTATTAGCATCCTAAGGAGATGAAATTATCTTATCTTGTTCACAAAGGATTTCACTGATTATATCCTCAATGTCCCTCCTTGAGGTGATCATGACTTCATCCCAAACAATGTCAAATTTTGGCTCAAGCCGATCCATACTGCCCTTTGGTTCTTTTATGAATGGCATGAGTTACCAGTTGAGTTGCACTAATAAGTTGGATTTCTAAAATGAGCCGCCAAAGACGAACAATTACTTGTTGAAATTTCAAGTTCAGAAGTCCATGCAAGCCCTTTTTTATTTTTTTAAACATGTTCATACCCCACGAGGAATTGTAATAAAATGAGTTAGCACGATGACTTTATGTATAAGATTTGGTTTCCTAAGACTTAGTCATCAATGCATTATTCCAGGGTGTTTTTTCTTTGTTAATTATCTATCGTTTTTAATTGCCTTAGTGGTTAGGCCTTGGGAGGTTATTAAAACCTATGTGTCGATGTATATTACCATATTAATGTCATTATGAACATGTCCTAAGTCTCCCATAGTTTTTTTTAATTTCCGGAAAAAAATATTTTTTCCCGTTTTTACAGGCTTATTTTTAATAAGTTAATTGTAAAACTCTAAAAAGTCATAAAAGTTTGGTTAGGAGGTTGTTTTTGCCATGGAGGTGCTCGATTTCTAACTTAGAGCACCCACTTAACCCCTAGACCCACTTTCCTATGTTTTCGAGTAATTATTTATCTCCAAATTAATTATTACTCGAAAAACCCAAAAAAGACAAAAAAAAAAGGAAAAAATGTGAAATTCGACAACTCATAAAAAAACTAGAAATTTGACGAAAATTGATTCCGTGAGTTGGCAAAGGTAAATAGAATTATTCCTAAAGAGTTAAAAGTCACCAAAAGGAAAGAAATGGTTGCTAAATATCAAATTGGATTTTTTTCCAAGAAAGGGGCTCTTTTCCGAAGAAATAAAGATTTGGTTTGAGGTTAAGCTTTTGGAATTTTGGTAATTGCCTTCTTTATGCCCCAAAGCATGGGGATCCAACTCACGCCAAGCTATCAAGTTCATCCTTTAGCAAGTGTGCCCCCTCATGCTGAGTTTTTCTGTTTAAAAGAGCAAGTTCTCTTCATTTTCATGGATGAAAGTGTATGGAACCTCTGCTGATATGCAACTGGAATATTTTGTTTTGAATAAAAGACTTTGAAGGTCAAGAACTATGTAACTATGTAGCAAATTTTATGTGTGGATGAGTATTGTCTTGAGCTTTTGGAAGTAACCGGTGGTGTTCATTTTCTTGCATCTCTGTGGGTGAGTTGGGGCTTTGAAAGAGAGTTGTTTCTTGGTAGGGTAAGGTTTAAAAGCTTGTTTGCTTGAAGATCTTACTACGCATTTGTTTCAGATTTCTTGGAAGTACATTTTTATTTTGTTTGATAATCTTGTTTTCAGAGTTTTTGTGGCAACTAGCACCGAGTTTTCTTAACCATTTTTTGTGCAAGCTTTTTTTTGTATAAGCTGTAGGTTACTTAGCTTGAAGAAGAGGTTGAGTTTGTTTACATCTTCCTTCTCTTCAACAATCATAGAAAGACATAGTCCCTATTTGTTCCATTGTGAAGAACTCCATCGTCCATATTCTGACATCACGCTGCTTCCTCTCTTCTTTCATTCTACAAAAATTATTCTTTTTTGTTACTGGTTACTTTGATAATTGTTATTCGGTTTGGTATATTAATATAGATCAAAAACTAGATCTAATTTGCATTTATCATTAAGTTAGATCTGATTTCAAGGTTAAAATTTATAAATCTAGCTTCTAACAAGTACTTTTCGATATTTCAAATTGTTGCCTTTGAAAGAGTACTTGAGTAATATGTTAAATTTTTATTGTTTCAATCAAATATTTAGCAGATTTGATTAATTATTACTTGTTGTTTTGCAGCAATTCATGAACAGGTAGAGAGGCACTCTGGCGAAAATTTGAAGATTTAAGTCATCCAGGAGCTTTTCCTCTTGCTACTTTTTCTATAGGCATTATTCAAGCCTCATTTTCGTAAAATCTGTGTTTCCTATTCTAGAAAGGAACACATATTTTCTTCATTGTAATCATTGTCAAAAGAGAGGCAAGTGGGAAGCCAAGTGCCCACACCCCATCTCACCCCTGGGGGGATTCGCATATTTTTTCATTTTTTTTAAGTTTTTACTTTGTTGCTTTAAAATTAACGAATCCGACAGTGTTCTCGGAAACGAGAGTATCGGTATTGTGATCTAAACAACTTACATTTACGTTTAAAATCCTTAAAATAAACAAGGCTTCAATTCCCATATGCTCGTGTGAACATTACAGGCCATTGGCTAGATCAGTGTGACAATCAGAAAGGAATTTGAGTGACTAGTAATTAGTCTAACACTTTAATTAAAAATCCCAAAGTGAAAATCTGGCACTTCTCGAAATTACTCGTTAGTGGGGAAATTTTGCAAGTGAAGCGGGAACTACTAGAAAGTGACCGTGAGGCCCCGCTAGGCTACACCCTTGTTGGTGTAGTGTTTGAACACAATCCCACGACCATCTAGCCCACATGTTATTGTGAGAGCCACTTCCTAGTAAATCCGAACATATTCCACTTACCCCTCGGGTATATTTCGAATCTCTTTTCCCTTTAATAATTAGATCATTACCACATTTTAATAAAATTGACCAACAATCAACCCACTCCTTAATCACGCACTTAATAATTCTAAAACTGACCAACCAAGACAACTGCAATACTTCTTGAGACATCAGTAGCAACCCCGTTTACACAAGCACTCCATTAGCATTGGTCTAACTGGCATTCTTATTTATTGTTGATATTTAAGTTAATCAATGTGTTGTATGGAATGTTATTTTATATGCTGGTTATTTGCAGTTCATCTTAGTTTCAGTATTTATGTTATCATCTTCTAGAATAGTTGTTTTATTTTCATAGATTAAAAAATTCTTAGATTATTTTACTAGGGACCACCCCCCTTGGTTTTGTTAGGAGAGAGCCTAGACGGAGGACTCAAGATCAAGTGACAACACTTGACTCTTGTTTGCCCCCAAGGTCGCATCCAGTGGCTTGAAGATTTTTGCCACGTGACCCGAGGTGCGAATTAGGCGACAACAGCATGGAAACTTTATTGACTTCCTCTTCAAAGTATTCGACACTGAAGAGTTTGGAAATAACACTGCTAGGACTTGATGAATCGAAAACCGGTGGACCCATAAACCTCCAATAATCATCGTCCTCATGAATACTTTCATTCGACTTCAAGAGATCCGAGCTATCATAAGAAATCATTTAATGATGTGTTGCAGTTGCAACTTTTTTCCCAAATTTTTCAAATTTTGGACCCTCCTTTTGATTTTATCTTACCTGGAATTGTTTGGATTCCTGAACTCTGTTTTTCCTCTGCTGCAAATTTGGATTTTTGAGGTTGAATTGAGGTCAACTGTTTTCATTCATTTAGAAGTAGAATGATCTAAAACTGCCAATGCTTTTGACTGTGGAACTTAACATTTTTTTATTTTCAAATGGTTTGGTTTTATCGCCGTCGGAGGTTTGTTGAAGATTGAGTCAGGGCGGTAGTTCTCTGCGCAGCCGCCGTTGCAGAGGGTAAGTAATGAATGTCCCGATGGACAGTTCTTATTTTCGCCAATGCACTTTATTTCAATTTTCTTTTTTGGACTGTCGGCGATTTTATTTTATCACAATCGGAGCATTAGCCTTCTATATCACCGCCGTTTCGGAGGACAGATAGAGAACGGGCCGATGGGTAGTTTTTCTTTCGCCGATTACGTGGTTTTATTGGTTCAAACTTTTTTGCTTTGCGATGATTTTTTGTTTTTGCTATCGCAATGTTTTTGGCAAATAGTCGAAGTTCTAGTCTCGAGCGACGTTGTCGTTTCAGAGGCTTTGTTGTTTATCTCACCGACACTGCGGAGATGCTTAGTGTTAAACTCACCAATCCGTAGTCATTAAAGTTTCCGATCGCATGGTTTTTAGTTTGTTGCGGAACCCGTTGTCTGTCTGTCTCTCACCGTTGCGGCTGCGTAATGAACTATTCTGCCGACGCATTATGGTTAGTCCTTCTGATGGCCAATGCCTATGTGTTTAGTTGGTAGTGGTTCCGATCTCCGATGCCTGTATAGTAGTTTTTAGTGTTTTATTTCGCTGACGTTTTATTTTGCCGCGGAACCCTTAGTCTGCATGACTTCCGTCGTTGCGGTGGCTTAGTGAACTCATCGTCCGACATACAGTTGTTCCATTCGCCGATGAAGAGTTTGTCCACCCGATACTTAGTATTTTTCCCACCGGTGAGGGTTTTCCCGCCATTTTTGTGTGCTTTTACTCTATTTTTTTGGGACGGCGGAGTTTCTCCTTGGGTTTTGGTCGAGTCTAGTTTTTCTCCGAGATGAAGAGCGCAGTTTAGGGTTCGAATTGGCGGTTACTTTGTTATGATTCATGCTTTCATCGGAGGATTTCGAATTGGTCCAGATGCGGCCTGGATTGAGACAGGGAACCTGTTTTATCGGGCTTGTAATTTTAGTTTGGACAGTGGATTTAGCGGATTTCAGACCCAGTTTGCAGGATTTCCTTTGCCTTATCTTTTCATGCATTAATACTGTTTATAGTTCATTTTACAGAATGCATGTATTGATATAGTTTGTGTTACTTTGTTAAACGCTAAATGGTCTAAAATTCTGATATGTTCATGGCAGGATGATTGCTACAAAGAAGATATGGCTAAAGGACAAGGTAGAAGGGAGGCAACAAGGAAAGAAGAAGCTGAAGCATAAAGAAGCAGAGATGTTGCTCAAGAAAAAGAAGAGAGTGAAGGCCTGAGATCAACATGATCTCAAAAAGACCAACAGATTACTAAGCAGAATCGATAGCAACAGAGGCCCAGGCTTGGGAAAAGTTCGTCAGTTACCAAGCTGGTCCCTTTTTATAAATTGCTCTTAAAACTTAATCTCAAATGTAACGTATTGTATAAATCATGAGCACTCACTAAAAGACAAAATTGTGAGATTAAACGGTTGGGGGGGAGCCCAAAGGTCACCAAGGGAGCAGCCCAAAAGTTTTGTTGTTTTGTATAAATATAGGAGAATTAGATGTAATAAGGGACTTTTTCCCAGATAGATTTGTGAGATTATGTTGTAAGAAGAACTATTTCCTTTTGCAATAAGAATTACAAGCTTTCTGTTGGAGAAAGCTTGGTGGAAGATTTCAAATGCTATGCTATGGATTTGTTGAATGTGAACTATTTCGTTTTCAGCTTGTGTCCATTAACTCTGAGATCGTTCTAACTCTTTGAACCTATGTCCTGGTTATGAATGCGCTCTAGTTTATTCCATGAAATTTCCACTATGAGTAATGAAGGCTTTTCATAAACAATGAGCTATCTTGTTGTTCATATATCTATTAATGTTCATGTGTTTTGAAATAAGTAACAGCTATCTGTGATTTTTCTTAATGCATGTGCAGAAATACATTACTCATTAATAAATGATAATCTTGCTCCCTAGGGATAGGTTAGATAGTTAGTTTTAGTTTCTTACTGTGTATGATTTAGATGCGAGTGAGTTAAGACGAGAGGTAAGAACCTGCGCATCACATTGTGACTGCTCCTCGTATTCTCTATCAATCTGCATTCTTAGATAGGCACTTGCATATCATACTTAAATTCAAAAAACTAAAATATACACGGTGGACCGGGCCGTAACCGGTAAAACCTTGTATTTTGTTACTTGACCTACGGTAGCCGGACCATAAACCGGACGGATTCTCCATACCAAACAGTAACGGGCTAGTTGGGAACGTTTACTGGGGAGAATCCCTAACTGTTGTTACCTGCGAATTTCCAGGCATCAACATGATGGCAAGGAGATCTCACCCTTTCCTTATGTTCTTCAATTTCTTCAACATGACTTCTTGGTCTTCAAATCTAGGATCACGATCACGATCATAAGGACCTTCATCTTGTGACATAAGGCTTATGATGTCATCCACAAGGTCTTGAACTGTGCTTTCTTTAAGCAAACCATATTGATCTTCGTCTAGCATTTCTCTAACAAGGTCTACTTTTGGGTTTCACAGGGACATCTTTCACAGGATCAATTGGAACAGGTACCTCTTCGACCGCCTCCCTTTTGGGAAGGGAGGCTATGGCTTCAATAACTTCTTCGTACATGTTGGGGCCCAAGTCATTGCATTTCACTTCAACCAATTGATAAAATGAAGGTACCTCCTTGGGAGGAAGATTCTTAGATTATTTCTCTTTGTGATAATTAATCAGTCTTGAGATGCCTTCTACTTTGGAAATGCCAAAAAGGCATCTCTCTCTAGAGCATTCGGATGCCCTGAAATGTTTGAGAAATCTAGTGGGTCAAACCAATGGTGGCACATCCATGCTTCATCAAAGGATACCATAAATTCTGCCTAAGATTTCCTTTTTTGAACCTCTTTATCTTTTCTTCAGTGGACTCGCCTGCAAAGTTAGCCTGCAACAAAATTTTATGAAATAGCAAAGCAAATCATACCTCTTGGCCTTGTTCTTGTAGAGCACTACTTTTGATTTTCTTCAATGGGAGTCTCCAGGAGAGACCTGTCAAGTTAGACTAAGCAAATCTCACCAAATACAAACAAAAACGTACCTGAGTAATGGAGGAAGCAAATGTCAATGGAGTCGTTGTTAAAGTAAGTGCAGTTGCGAGACCCATTCTTAGAGAGGATGGTACCCTAGTCAGTTAATTAGGGCAAAGTAAGACCCTAGAAGGTACCCTAGGTAGTCTCCTGGGGTTCTTGGTCTGGGATCATGAAGGTTGATGCCATGACAAAACCCCTAGCATGTGGCCAGGGCCCCTATGTGCCTCTAGGATATTCTGGTCTAGGACCAGGGACGCGATGTCCAAGTAGATCCCGCAGATAGAGGTAGAGACATATTATGGTCTGGGACCAGAGATGCGATGTCCAAGTAAGTCCTGCAGGTAGTTGATCAACTTTCAATTTGGGACTGAAGCTCAGCTTAGTACTAAGGACCATTCTCCGGAAGAATGGAGGAACCGGTCAAGGTCTAGGCGTTTATCAACATGACTCATTGTGAGACTGAAACTCAGCCTAGGGCTGAAAGTCATTCTTTAAGAATGGAAGATATTGATGTCCCCTCTCTTAATCGGTTATTGCTAGGTTGCTTCTCAAGGGACTGGCCACCCCTTGACGATGTCACTAGCACCTTACCCTTAGGAGTAGTGTTGAGAACCTAACGATTGTACCATTCGCTTGAATCTCTCCCTTATATAGTGATGACAAAAATATATAAAACAATGTACCTTGAGAGAGAGAAAAGTTTGTTGGTCTTGTTGGTCCTATAAAGGAGTCGTTTGTCCACTTTTTATGGTTCACCTTATTCTATGAGTATGTGGGTTGTTGTGACCCTCTTGGTTGACACTTGGTCCTTTTTCTTACTTGGTCCTAGCACTCTTATTGTCTGTGTGCCCCTGTCTTGATGATTCTTACCCTATGGGTCCTTTTGCTACACCAACCTAAGTTATTTTTATTTTTGGACCATTTACTTTTTGACCTTATTATAAAATCATAAAAATGTTTAATTTATGATTTTATTAAAGGACCATTGGATTTTTTACTTTATGATTTTATAAAACCATTAAACTTACTTTAGGGTTTTATTTTATTTATTTTTTACTATTGGACCATTCTTTTATTATTTCATTGGACCTTTGTTACCTATCCTAATCTTATAAAAGAGATACATTATCTTTCGATAAAACATATCACTCACCTACCTTTCTACATCCACGATTGTTCTCATCCTGCTGCTGACTGCGACTCCACGAGACTCACCCTTGAAACTGTTGCAGTTGGCCATGACCGGATCTTTCCCTCGCGGCTTGTCTACTCCACTTAACTGGGTTTTATGTTTTACTGTTGCGCACATGTTTCTGTTGACCGAGACTGAAACTATCTCGTGTGATGCATTCGCGACTCCACCCGCGTGTCCCCTATCTGCTACTGGTCACGATTCCACAGTTCGCGTGAAACTTCCCCTGCGTGGTCTTACCTGTTCATGTTGGCTTGTTCCAGCGTGACCTTCTGGATCCGTCACCATGACTCTGTCTGCCAGCTGCTTCACTGCGACCCTGTCTATCGGATCCATCACCACGACTCTGTCCGTCAGCTTCATCACCGTGACTCTGCCTGTCGGATCTTTCACCACGATCCTGTCTGCTGGATCCTCCACGAAGACTGTCTGTGTGTCGCTCTTGCTTTGCGGGTGACTGGGCTAGCTCCCGGATTATTCTAGCTTCACGTGAGATCTATCTCCTGTGTATTGTGACCGCAGGATCCTCCACCGTGACACTTCTACTGCCCTCCACCGTGACTGTGTACACACCAACACGTTTTTCCTCTTACCTGCGGTCTCTATCCTATCTTGGTTGTGTACACACCAGCGTGATCTCATACTTGTCCTGTAGTGTGACTTCGTTCCAGATCAACGTGAGCTACTTTCAACTTGACTGTGTAAGTCACCATCAGCAACATGACTGTGTGTCAATATGACTGAACTGCTAATTTGATTGAAGAATCTAAGGTCTGTTTACTTCTACCTAAACTCTCTCTCTCAAGGTACATAACGTGTTTACCCGGATTAACTTGTCCCTTCGATGACAAGATCAAACTCAAAAAAATCTGAGTATAAGGCGGATCCAATTAATGTTATGATTCCTAAGTTGCAGGAAACTCGGGTCTGGCACCCGTTTCACCCTCGGAAACTCGCGAAAACTCGGAAACGCGTATGGTACTTCACGGAAACTCGTTTCCATCTATACGAAACACGTTTCCTTTACGAGAAACTTGTCCGTACGGACGGAAACGCGTTTCCATCACGTTTCCTCTCATGCACGAGGCGTTTCCCATCAAATAAAAGCCTGTCACTTAAAAAAGTGGCAAGTAAAGTCTCTTTCTGCCCACGAATTTTAGTAATTAACGGTTAAAACATAAAATTTTAAAAAAAAATTTAATTCTATACGTTTCTAATTAGATTGAAGAAAGTTATAAAGGAGAACATCACTTCATTCTCTCTTCACACAAGCGACTTGAGCACTCAAGGCCCAAAATATAGTAGTGGGCCTTGTGCAGATTGGGATATCGAGCCAAAATTTACTGACTTGGGCCTCTCTCTTGCTACACTAAGTATTGAGGAACCTAGAAGTGGAATTCAAAATACTTCTTCCACTTTACATTTTGTTGTTGAGTGTGCTTCTTGTTCTATTTTTAAGGAAGACTATGAAGATGAGGATGACAATTAGTCTGAGCTCATGTTTTATTTTTATTTCTATGTTAGTATGTTCGTTGTTCATTGTTTGATACATTGTACTTGTAGCCTCATACGTAAAGGCTAATTTTGGATATATACTATATAGCTTCGTTTACAGAGGTTGTTTTTGGATATTACTACTTGCATGAATGAAATGATATAGACTTGGATCCATGAGATGTAATGTTACATGTATGATTTAAATTTTATATGTAGCATTTATCATTTATCATTGGCAATGTTGCTTGCAGCTAAATGTAATTAATAATAATTTATGGTTTATGTTTTATAATAATTTTGTCTTTGCTCACATATATATATATATATATATATATATATATATATATATATATCGCGTTTCGCCGTTCCAAAATTTGGGGGGGTTGTGTTTCCAATGTTTCCCTGTTTCCATGTTTCGTCCCCTTTTCCCTTTTTCGTGCAACTTAGTATGATTCTTTATCTTTGTCATCCTCTGTACTTTATTCAAGATTTAGTTTACTGTACATAGCATTTGATGATTCTCAAGGACCAACTTTAACGCAGTGACTAAATAGAGCGTGAAGTTGAAAGAGATGAAAATTAGGTTTTTTTTGTTTTATTACAGTTTAAATTTTATTATGCAATAATATTGTGAATCTAAGTTTATATGTTCAAGCATTAAAGTTTACTACTTGTGTTAAAACTCATATAACCTTGAATTTTAACATGGTATCAGAGCATAGGTGTAGCTAACTCTATTTTGCAGCTAACAGAAACTACATCAATCCTAAGACAAGATTTATGCCTTACAAAAGCTTACTCTTCAAGTTGACAAGTTAAGGTTAAGAATCAAGATGACTACTCCTTCAGTAAAATCAAAAGATAGGATTGAGGGAGGCTCAAATTTCAATGCATGGAAGGCCAAGGTTTTAAATATCCTAGAAGAAAGCGATCTAGATGAATTGGTTACCAAAGTTGTTGAAGAACCCACTACAACCCAAGGAAGAGCAGCATTCAAGAAGAAGCAAGCCAAGGCAAAGAGGGTTACCTTTGACTCAGTTAAAGATAACCTGATCGCTGTGTTAGCTCCTTTAAGGACAGCCAAAGAATGCTTTGATACTCTAGCTAACCTCTATGAGAAGAAAGCCCCTACTCAGAGAAGAGCCTTAAAGAAGCAACTCATATCACTTAAGATGGAGAAGGATGAGACTGTTGCAACCTTCTTTTCCGAGATCTCTCAAATAAGAGATCAACTCATGGCCATTGGAGATAAAGTAGAAGATGATGATCTTGTGCAAACAGTGTTCGATGGTATTTCTACAACTTGGGAGACATTCTTGGCTTCAATAAATGGAAGAGAGGTCCAGCTAAACTTCGAAAGGTTGTGGCATGATTGTTTAGATGAAGAAAGTAGGATCCAGAGTAGATCCGGGCCTCCACCTGATAAGAATCAAGCTCTAGTCGTCAAAACAAAGAAAGGAAAGAATCCCCCACCACACAAGGAAAATAGTAAGGAACCTCGAGGTAAGTATTCTTTTAAATCAAGGGTTAAGTGTTATAACTGTGGTAAGCTTGGTCATTATGCATGGGAGTGTAGAAAATCATCTAACAAGAATTGGCATAAAAGAAACATCATGTTTCAATTGCTACAAAAGAAAAGCAACATCAACAAAAGAGGTCAAGGGTTGAGACCAAGAATCTAGATTAAGGAAAGAATATTACTTGGCTTCAGCACTTCCAAGTTCCATCTCCAACCAATCAGATTCTTGGTGGATAGACAGTGGAGCCACCAAGCATATGATTGGATTCAACAAGACCCTGGCAACTATCATGTAATGTCCCTTTTTTCGAAATTTGGAGAAATGCACAAATTGGGCAAAATTCGAGCTTAACCAGTCATGACTCTAGAAGGTTCCAACTTTCACCGAATGGTCCCAAATTTGAAATGTAAGGGTATGGTGAGTCTTATAACATCCCAATATGGTATATGTACACTTTGTATCAAACTTTATACCTCTGCAAACTTGTTTGGGGCTAATGACAAAAAGACCAAAACTACTAGGAAATTGTGTTCAAATCCCCCCAAGAGTGATGGCCAAACTAGCTCTCCAAATCAAGTACGACCCTCCCAAATTTAAGAACAGAGTATGGGAATGAGTATAAGACATCAATGACTGCCCTTAATCAGGTTTATTAATTTCTGCAAGTGGATTATGATCTACAACATTTGTAGGGTAACTTTCATCGAAATTGCCTAAGGGAAATTTGCATTACTAGCTAGACTTGACATAAGAAAGGTAGAATATATGGTTCTGAGAATAATATGAAACATGGTGGTAATATATAGAATACAAATGTATTCCTCAACATCATATTCCTCAACATCATAAAACTAAAAGGAAAACCCTCCCACAAATTTGATACAATACTCCTTCAAGATTGAATCAATGGCATGGGAATATGGACATTAATTACACAGTAATACATCATATATGGCTTTCCCAACATCATCCAACTCATACAAATCTGGTATAAAACTACTTCAAGATTGAATCCAAATCCATAAAGACTAGTGATACAAGGGCATGAGTATGCAAGCTTTTCATACATGTATCTCTGATATTTCGACTTACAGAGTATGTGGACGTAATATTACAAAGCCATACATCATATATTGATTCCCCATCATCATAAAACTCATATAAATTTCCTCATACAAATTTGATATAAATCTACTTCAATATTGAAGCCAAATCCATGAAAACTAGTTATTCAAGAGCATGGGGAATTCTAGGCTTTCATACATGTATTTTTGAGATTTCGACTTACAAAGCATATGGATATGATACTACAGAGCCATACATCATAAATCAAAGCTTGGCCATCAACTGTCCTCAACAAGACGCAAGAATCGCTCCAACAAGTGCGCCATCAAATGAGAATGTGGGAGAATGGAGAAGAAGGAATGAGAGAATGGGGATATAGATGAGAATTCGACTGTATGGACCTTCAACCTGCAAATAAAACTCCTTCATTAAGCTCCCATGAGAGGTTTGAATCAGTGTTACCAACACCGGCGATAAATCGGCCGATGTCTGATAAATCGCGATTTTTTCGCCGCGCCGAGATTTAAACAAAAAATTGCTGAAAAAATTGCCCCCAATTTTTTCCGAGAAATCGCCGCTTTTTTCCCGAAAAATCGCGAGTTGATGCAAAAAATCGCCCACGTGGACAGGGCCGGAAAAAGTCATCTTTAAGTTGGTTTTTTTTCCTTTTTTTTTCTCATTTTGACTCAAACAGTCCACTAGGAGGTGAGCTAAGGGTCTGAGAGGGCAAGTGAAGAGAGTTTCAAGAGACCAACAAGGAATTTAGGCAACATTTTCTTCGCCATCAAGCATCAAATTGAAGATTGGATCTTGTCATTTGGGGTTTTTTTCCACAATTATCACAGCTGAAGGTAAGTAAAAAATTTGCCCATCATTTCTCACTTTTCCAAGAGGGATTGTTGTTGATTTACTTTGCCATGTAATTCTCTATCTTCAAAAACGATTTTTATAGGGTTTTAAGCATTTTTTTTTCAACTGTTATGTATTTTTTTGTTGCTTGCATGCCAAAAAACGTTTTGGCATTTTTTATCTTGCCCTAGATTCCTTATAAATGCTCATAAAAATGTCTATGTATTTTTCCTCATCAAATTAATGGTTGAATGCTCAATATTTCTTGGAATTCTTCTTGTGTTTTAAACTTTTACATTTTCATTAATCACATATGCTAAAAAATGTTTTTTTCTTGCCTTAGGTTCAAACTTCAAGTTCAAAGTATCAAGATTCAAGCTTCATTTTGTCCATAATAACTCCATATACAAGATGCCAAAGGCTTTGGATCCATTTTGGGAGTGGGGCTCACCTATTGACCCAGTCAATCGACAAATTCTCACTTGCAATCTATGTGGGAAAAGAATGACAGGAGGGATAAGTAGGCTGAAATACCACCTTGCACAAATAGCAGGGCATGATGTGGGTCCTTGCAAAGAAACAACTCCGGAAATCATTGCTAAGGCCACACAAGCGATTGAGGGCACTGGGCCAAGGAAACAATACAGGGAGGCTGTGAGGAATCAACTTGCTTCAAGATCCGGGTCCACAGCAGGAGTAGGGGCTAGTGGGACAAGCCCAGATACCGATACCCCCTCCACATAGCAGTCCACATCGCCTTTCATGGTATCTTCAAGATGCAACCCTGGTGGACAACCTTCTATAAGGTCCATGGTGAAAGTAAAGGAAAAAGCAAACGCACACAAACTTATTGGTCGATGCTTGTTATGGAGTGCTATTCCATTTAACTTTGCAAAGAACCCATTTTATGCGTCCATGTTTGAGGCGGCTGCTATAGTTGGAGCGGGGTTTAAGCCCCCTAGTTATGAGGAGTTGAGAGGGCCCATCTTTCAGGATGAAAAGGCTGATTGCACTCACAGATTGGAGGAGCTTCAAAGATCATGGGACTTAACAGGATGCAGTGTGATGTCGAATGGTTGGACCGATATGAGGGGTAGGACACTTCTCAACTTCTTGGTTCATTGCCCCAAGGGGACTATGTTCATGAGATCTGTGGATGCATCTGCACATGTCAAAGATGCGGTTTTACTATGTGGCTTGTTGGATGAGTTCATCCAAGAGATTGGGCCGCAGCATGTTGTCCAAGTGATAACGGACAACGCTGCGAACTATGTGGCTGCTGGTAGGATGCTCATGGCCAGGTTTCCTACACTATTCTAGACTCCTTGTGCCGCCCATTCCCTTGATTTGATCTTAGAGGATTTAGGCAAGATTGATTGGATCAAGGATACTATTGATTCAGCACGGAGCATCACAAAATTCATAAATAACCATGCAGCAGTGCTTAGCTTGATGAGAAAGTTCACAGGTGACAAAGAGTTGGTGTGTCCTGCCATCACACGCTTTGCCACTAGCTTTATTTCTCTTCAATCACTCTTGAATTCTATGCGGAACTTGCAGGTGATGTTCTTTTCACCAAAGTGGCGTGCTTTATCATTTAGTACTAGACCAGAGGGACAAGCCACATTCAGGCTAGTTGCATATGATGAGAGTTTTGGGGGTGCGGTGAAGGAGGTGTGCACCATCACCGAACCTTTGGTAAGGGTTCTCGGCTTGGTTGATGGAGAGAAGCCCGCAATGGGCTACCTATATGAGGCCATGGATAGGGCCAAAGAATCCATCCATGCTTATTATGAGTACAAGGGAGATTAGGGGCAGGAGAGATGACATACAATATGG
Organism: Pseudotsuga menziesii; assembly: GCA_001517045.1. NCBI lineage: Eukaryota > Viridiplantae > Streptophyta > Pinopsida > Pinales > Pinaceae > Pseudotsuga > Pseudotsuga menziesii. The sequence continues at coordinate 892,096 of LPNX010064847.1, read as the reverse complement.
GCGGTGATTGATGCGCGATGGAACCACACACTCCATCGCCCCATTCATGCTGCAGGGCTATACCTCAACCCTTCATATGCTTACTCCTATGGCTTTAGATTTGATGGAGAGGTTATGTCTAGATTCTATGAGTGTGTCCAAAGGATGGTACCTGATGCAGCTAAGCGTACACAGCTTTCCCAAGAGTTGGAAATGTATAAGAGAGCTACAAGATTATTTGGGTTTGATATAGCAATAAATGATAGGACCAACCTGATGCCAAGTAAGCTTCACCTAGTTTCAAACTTTCAACTTTAAAGTTTAGGTTTAAAATTTCATTTTCTCTTTCTAATTATTTGTTTTAAATTTTATTTTTCGTTTCTCATGTTTATTTTATTCATAATTTCATTGTAGATACTTGGTGGGAGAACTATGGTGGTTGTGTACCTATTCTACAAAGGCTTGCCATTCGAGTGCTCAACCAGACATGTAGCTCTTCTGGTTGCGAGCGCAACTGGAGTGTATTTGAAAAAGTACACTCCAAAAAGCGCAACAGGTTAGAGAATTTCAAATTTTCAAATTCATTATATAATATAAATTATTAAATTCTAATTTATAGATTTATGCCATTTTAATATTTAATATTTATGATCCTCCTCCAGGTTGGATACTCAACGCCTCAATGATTTGGTCTACATCCACTACAATCTCAGGTTGTGGGTGAAGCAATATCAGAGAAAAGTTGATGCGAAGGCCATTTCATTGGATGAGATTGACACCACCGCTTCATGGAGGGCAGAGTGTGAGGAGCCTGTTATGGAGGTAGCCCCTGATTGGCTAGAGGATGATCATGCTACTGATAGTGATCATGGTGAGACTCATACAGTCTTAGAGGATTTGGATGAGCATGTTCCAGTTCCAGAGGAGTTTCACACCGATTCTGGGAGTGTGCCATAGTCAGAGCTAGAGGGAGATAGACCCAGTGGTAGCACATGCAATAGTACTAGTAGAGGAGCAGGAGCTGCAGGACTACCTCCTCGACCTTCTCATTCTTCAGGACATCAGTTTCGTCCACCTTCTCCAGTTTCTAAAGGACGTCATTTTGCAGGGTCTTCTTTTAGAGGACGTCAGAGTCCAGTACGAGGCCCACAAGCCTCAAGGGCACCTACTTCTAGTTCTAGAGGAAAGGCCATTTGCACAGCGATTACCTTTTCCCGTAAAAGGGGTAGAGGGAATCAATAGTTTATTTACTTTATTTCATTGTAGATGACTCGTGAGTCATGAGGATGATCATGAGATACATTTGTTATATTTTTTATGACTTAAGATGCAAGGACATGATCCATTTTGTATGTATGATGTATCTCGATTCTCTAGACATCTTATATATCTCATATATCGGTTTTCTTTCCAAATCCATGTAGCAATGTGTTTATTTGATGTTATTGTTGCTTTAGATGTTTAAAAAATTGAAAAAAAATGAATATTTTTCTATTTTTTAAGTTTGCCAATTTTTTCCCGATGTTTGCCAATGTTTTGTCGAGATATCCCGAAACGATGTTTCCTGGACCCTACCGATTTTTTCGCTGCACCGATGTTTGCAACACTGGTTTGAATGGCCTCTCCATCAACCAACTTGGAAAGGAATTCAACTCCCTCGAAATTGGTTCACAAGAAAGGAGAGTGAACACTCACCGTGCAATCGACAAGCAAAAGCTCTCCAAAATGCCAAAGGCCAATTAACAAATGATCAAAAGCTATTCTCCTTCCTCATGACATCCTTTTATTAACTTCATGATGCCTCCTAAGGTTGAATTTCCCTCCATGAGCTTCCTCCAACTCATCTTAGTGGTTTAGTAACTCTCATGACACTTGTCTTCCTCTTCAAGCTTCAATTCCTTCCCCATTTCAAATGGTTGCCTCTAACTCCCAAATTCGACCTCTTGGTGGCTATTTTTAGCCCTGACATGTCATATTTATCATATGTCAGCAATCAGGTCTGAATTTATCATACTTGTCATAGAATCTTCCATCATTTGTTGTCATATATTGCATAGAATCTCCTTCCAAGTGGCACACCTTGTCTTCTAGTCTCTTCCTCTTCCATGGGAGTTGCCCTCATTTACCAATTCAACTTCCTTGGCTCATTATATGATATTTGACACCACATTACCATCCAATAATGTTACATTACCCATGTGTTTGAATTTGGATGAATATCATGCCAAGTGTGTGGAGAATCTAGTCACCCAAAGTCTTCACAAGCTTCCAAGTGTCTTCATTAACCCATGCCACATTATTTTCTTAGCATTTATCATTTATGTGACCCATTTAAATGTGAATATGGTAAACTAATGTCCTTTTGGGTCCCATAGTCCCTTATTACAAAATTTATGTCTCCATCTCAACCTATAGAACTAGTAGGTTGGTGAAACATTATTTGCAAATAGTCTTATTTGGATATTATGTAATTGGAGACATGACATATCAAGGCCAAGCAATTCCACAAGAAAGTGGAACTTGGAGATGGAAGTACCCTTGACATTAAAGGGGTTGGTTCAACTATCATACAACTTGATTCAGGTACGTTGATTAATGTTGGGGAAATTTTATATGTTCATGGTCTAAAGAAGAATGTTATTTCAGTAGCAATTTTAGAAGACAAGGGGTTCTCTGTAACTTTCTCAGAAAGAAGGGTTTTGATATGGCCTAAAGGTAGAAGTGTCAGCTCAGCCATTGTGATTGGAGTTCGCGAAGGTGACCTCTATAAGGTGCCAGGACATGTTGTTAAAGCTTTATACCCCAGTCAAGATTCAAAGATCAAGAGGGAGTAAATTGTACTCTCTAGTCCCCAACCAAGTGGGGTTGTAGAAAATGAAAGTGTGATCCTCTATCAGTCCTCCAGTCACTTAGGGATGGAAGCCTATAAGACTTCTCGCTTAGAGAAGCAGACGGAGAAGGCCAAGAAGCCTTCTTTTGATCTCCTTAAGAAGTCTATTGAAAGTCTTCAAGATTGCTCCAGTGAGAGCCATGTCGCTGATTTAGTTTACTCTCATTATGGGGAGTCAGTCAAACAACAGGTATGGAAAGACGAAATGTGGAAAGTGATTCTCAGCCATCAAGGGAAGTCAGCAATAACTTCCAAGAGGATCTATGAGATCATGCTTCGTGTTGAGATGGAGAGTTGTTTGAAGCTCTCAAGAAACCTTGTATTTAATGACAGGTTGAAAGACATCGAGATGAGTTATCACCATGTTAGGGTGCAGTATGTTATCGATGTGCTGAGAATGTCCCTATGGCTGAGAGGGAGTGTTAAAGTTAGTGCAACTGCGAGACCCATTCTCAGAGACGATGGTACCCTAGTCAGTTAACTAAGGAAGAGTAAAACCCTAGAAGGTACCCTAGGGCCCCCAGTAGTCTCCTGGGGTTCTTGGTCTAAGATCAAGCAGGTTGATGCCATGACAAAGCCCCTAGCATGTGGCTAGGGCCCCTATGTGCCTCTAGGGTATTATGGTCTGGGACTAGGGACGCGATGTCCAAGTAAGTCCCGCAAGTAGTTGATCAACTTTCAATCTAGGAGTGAAGCTCGGCTTAGTACTAGGGACCATTCTCTGGAAAAATGGAGGACCCGGTCAGGGTCCAGGGGTTGATCAACATGATTCAGTGTGCGACTGAAACTCAGCCTAGGGCTGAAATCCATTCTTTAAAAATGGAATATATTGATGTCCCCTCTCCTAATCGGTTATTGCTAGGTCGCTTCTTAAGGGATCGGCCACCCCTTGACGATGTTACTAGCACCTAACCCTTAGGAGCAGTGTTGAGGACCTAAGGATTGTACCATTCCTTTGGATCTCTCCCTTATACAGTGATGACAAAAATATATAAAACAGTGTACCTTGAGAGAGAGAAAACTTTACTGGTCTTGTTGGTCCTATAAAGGAGTCATTTGTCCACCTTTTATGGTTCACCTTATTCTGTGAGTATGTGGGTTGTTGTGACCCTCTTGGTTAACACTTGGTCATTTTTCTTACTTGGTCCTAGCACTCTTATTGTGTGTGTACCCTTGTCCTGATGACTCTTACCTTATGGGTCCTTTTGGTACACCAACCTAAGTTTTTTTTTGGACCATTTACTTTTTGACTTTACTATAAAATCATTAAAATGTTTAACTTATGATTTTATTAAAGGACCATTGTCTTGCACTCTTACCAGAATCAAATACGTTAGTTCCATCTGTCTCGTAGAGCCCGTACGAGTAGCAGTAGCCAGCCAGTTCCTCTATAACGAGCAGCAATAGCAGAGCTGGTAGCTAGCCAGTAAGTAGCAAGCCAGCTCCTCTATAATGACTTAAGCAAATAATTCCACTACTGACTCAGAATTGAAAACTAGAACTGGAGATTGCTCGCTCCTTAAAATCAATTGGACTCAGCTCTATAGAGATGTAAAGACTTTTTTGTTTAAATCTAAATTTAGTTGTTGTAAATTTTCTTTTTTCTTTTTCGAGATCTAGAGTATCACTTGCACTGATTTAACAGAATATATGTATGATTTAATTAAAGGACCATTGGATTTTTTACATTATGATTTTATTAAACCATTAAACTTACTTTATAGTTTTGTTTTATTTATTTTTTACTATTGGACCATTCTTTTACTATTTCATTGGACGTTTGTTACCTATCCTAATCTTATAAAAGAGATACATTATCTTTCCATAAAACATATCACTCACTTACCTTTCTACATCCACGATTGTTCTCATCCTGCTGCTGAATGCGACTCCACGAGACTCACCCTTTAAACTACTGCAGCTGGCTATGACCAGATCTTTCCCTCGTGGCTTTTCTACTCCACAGGACTAGGTTTTATTTTTTACTGTTGCACACGTGTTTTTGTTGACCGAGACTAAAACTATCCTGTGTTGTGCATTCACAACTCCACCCACGTGTCCCCTACCTGCTGCTAGTCATGATTCCACAGTTCGTGTGAAACTATCCTTGCATGGTCTTACCTGTGCCTGCTGGCTTGTTCCAACGTGACTCTTTCGGATCCGTCACCTCGACCCTGTCTGTCGGTTGCTTCACCGTGACCCTGTCTGTCGGACCCATCACCACGACTTTGTTCGTTGGCTGCATCACCATGACTCTGGCTGCCGGATCTTTCACCATGATCCTGTCTGTCGGATCCTCCACGAAGACTGTCTGCGTGTCTCTCCTGCTCCGCGGGTGATTGGCCTAGCTCCCGGATTATTCTAGCTTCACGTGGGATCTATCACCTGCGTACTGTGACCGCTGGATCCTCCACCATGACACTTTTGCTGCCCTCCACCGTGACTATGTACACACCAACGCATCTCTCCTCTTACCTACGGTCTCTATCCTATCTTGGTTGTGTACACACCAGCGTGACGGCATACCTGTCCTGCAGTGTGAGTTCATTCCTGATAGACATGAGCTACTTTCAGCTTGACTGTGTAAGTCACAATCAGCAGCGTGACTGTGTGTTAGTATGATTGAACTGCTAACTTGATTGAAGAATCTGAGGTCTATTTACTTCTACCTGAACTCTCTCTCTCAAGGTACGTAACGTGTTTACCCAGATTGACTTGTCCCTTCGAAGACAAGTGTTAATTTTTTAATGGTTATACCAAATCTAATAACATTTAGCATTATAACATCATAACCATATGCAAAAGGATCACTGAAAGATAGACAAGTACAGCCACACAAAAGAACACGGGGATTTTTCTTGGGAAACCCTCATGGGGAAGAAAACCCAGCAAAACTTCCTCTGTATAAGATGTATCAAAAGTACAAGACAAGAACCTAGACAGGTGCGCCTTCTTCCAGCAGATATCTCTCTCTCTCTCCTATGCGCTATACACAAGTGTGTGTGTTCAAATGAGGAACACAACTCCTCTATTTATACTCTTTTTGTCACTTGACTTTTAACCTAACAAGTCGGCCCCACTTCACTGACTAGGCCGACTTCACCTAGGAAGACTCAATACAATATTATATTATATTCATTAGGGCACTATTGACCAGACTTACAATGGAGGTTTTACCTCATGACTCGATGATGACCAAATACAATAGTAACATCCTGACGTAGGAATAATACATCTCCTTTGAGGTACATCAGTAAAATACATTAAGAATATCCTTTGAAGTTACAATATTTCAACACTCCCCCTTAACGAGAAGGCTATTCTACTGACAACATCATCATCAACTATAGGAGTAACGAGAGAGAGAGCATCTGCAACATTATCAATGTGATACAACTATATGTCATAGGAAGTTTTCAACAATCATCAGTAACTGGAACAGTTACTCTTCAATGTCTTTAGTACTAGAGCATCATCTTCTACAACACTGAATCTTTATCTTCTGCAGCACTCGATCACTTGATCCTTTGCAGCAACACTTCGATCTTCCGATCCTTCGTAGCAGCAACACTTAGATCCTCTTGATCCTTTGCAACAGCACTTCGATCTTCTTGATCCTTTGCAGCAGCACTTCGATCTTCTTGATCCTTCGCAGTAGCATTTCGATCTTCTCGATCCTTTGCAGCAGCACTTCGATCTTCTCGATCCTTTGCAGCACCATTTCGATCTTCTCGATCCTTTGCAGCATCACTTCGATCTTCCTAATTCTTTGTAGCAACACTTCGATCTTCTTGATCCTTTGCAGCTCCATTTCGATCCTTCGCCGCCACGCTACCTGCAGTGCACATGATCTATTTGCGGGATGATCAATCCCCATCACTTTAGGACATAGGTCCAAGGATGATGCAATCCTTCATCAACCTACTCCCCCTTAACAAGAAGGGTCCATAGTATCGACCAGCTAAATCGTCCACAACTGAATGTAGATCTCGACCGCACCTAGATGTAGGCCATGTCATTCGTAAGGACTCATCGTAGAGCATCCTCAGCGTCAAAGCTAGGACCACTCCAGAGCATGTTATACTACGACATCTACATCTACATGTAGACATACTCTTCATACAAGAGTATTGTCTACAACTGCAGATCTCGACCGCACCTATGTGTCAGCCCTCATCATAGAACATCCTCAACCTGTTAGAGCTAGGGCCACTCAATGCGAGTGTTATGTATGCTACGGCGTCCATGAGGACTCATCATAGAGCATCCTTAGCACTAAAGCAAAGACCACTCCCAAGCGAGTGTTATTCTATGTTATCTACATATAAATGTAGGTATACTCTCCATACAAGAGTAACGTCTGCAAGGAAGATCTCGACCGCACCTAAGTGTCGGCCCTATCGTCTGTAAGGACTCATCGTAGGACATCCTTAGCATGAAATCTAGGACCATTCGCAAGCGAATGTTATACTACGGAATTCACAAAAGAATGTGGGTACTCTCCATGCGAGAGTAACGTCTGCAAGGCCATCCTTAGCTAGTAAGGACCACTCTCATGAACAGAGTGTTATACCTGCAAGACCATCCTCAAGGGAGGATACTATCATCCACAAGTGAATGTCGTACCTTGTCAGCATCTTCAGGCATACTTGGCCTCTATCATACTGGAGCTTCACTATCATCCGTCATCAATGACAGTGTTATCATCACTCCCCATTTTCTAGGAGGATCCATATAATCAACCTGCTCCCCCTTTGCCCGAGGAGAGTTCACATCTTCGACTTGTTCTTCCTTTCCGAGGAGAGTCCATACCTTCAACCTGTTCCTCCTTTCCGAAGAGAGTCCATATCTTTGACTTGTTCTTCCTTTCCGAAGAGAGTCTATATCTTCAACTCGCTCTTCCTTTCCAAAGAGAGTCTATATCTTCGACCTGTTTCTCCTTTCCGTGAAGGGTCCATATTATCATCGTTCCTCATTGCAATGAAAGTCTGCCATCATCATTGTTCCTCCTTGCGAGGAAAATATGTATCATCATCACTATTCCTCCTTGCGAGGAAAGTCTTTTCGAACTACACCAAGCTTGTTACGGAAGCTTGATCAACACATCAACAACTTGCTCAACGATACTCACATACTGGAGTTTTATAGCTCCCTTGTGTAAAAATATCAGATTTCTATGTGCTTTGATTTATTATGGAACACGGGATTCTCTGTCATCTATATACAACTCTGGTTGTCACATAGAATCACTATGGTACCCAACTCCATATCAAATAGACCTGTCATCAATTTCCAAAGCCATATAACTTCTCAAATTACGGAGCAAGTTGCTATGTACTCTGCTTCAACCGTGCTGAGAGCATCACTGGATTGTTTCTTATTCCGCCATGAGATCATGGCAGATCCCAGACAGTATTATCCACCTGAGGTGCCCTTTCTATCTGCGACAGTTCCTGCCCAATCCGAATCCGTATATCCATACAACTTGTAGTCACGATCTCTATCATAGTATACTCCAAAGTCTATCGTACCCGTTAGGTACCTCATCACATGCTTTGCAACTATTAGGTGAACCTGTATAGGTTTAACTAGATATTGACTTAAGGTGTTCACAGCAAAGCATATATCTAGCCTTGTATTCGTCAAATACATCAATGACCCAATAATTTGTCTTGTACTGAGTCATATCCACTAACTCTGATGATTCATCAGATAACAACTTCAGGTTGGTATCCATGGGTGTGGCCATGGATTTACAATCCAACATATCAAATCTTTTTAAGATTTCCACTGCATATTTTCCCTGGTTCAGAAAGATTCCTTCTGGGCTCTGCCACACTTCCAACCCGAGGAAATAGTGCATTAATCCAAGATATTTCATCTCGAATTCTCCAGCTAGCTTCTTCTTGCTTTCTGTGATCTGTTTCTCATTTCCTGTCAAAAATAGATCATCCACATATAACAATAGTATGACAGGTTCATCATCTATAACCTTGAGGTAAAGGTTAGGATTAGCTTTACTTTTGGTAAAACCCAAGCTTGTCAATAAGCTATATATTCTTCCATACCAAGCTCTAGGAGCTTGCTTCAGTCCATACAGAGCCTTCTTCAACTTACATACATGAGTCACTCTGTCTTCGACTTCAAATCCTTGTGGTTGTTCGATGTAAACCTCTTCCTCAATCATACCATTCAGGAAGGTTGTCTTTACATCCATTTGGTGTAGATCCCACTTCATCATGGAAGCAAGTGCCATGATGGTTCTGATGGAAGTGTACCTTGCTACTGGAGCAAATGTCTCTTCATAATCAATTCCCTCTCTCTGAGAGAATCCTTTAGCCACAAATATTGCCTTGTATTTTTCAAAACCTCCATCAACTGCATGTTTTATCTTGTAGATCCACTTGGAAGATACCACACTCTTACTTTCTGGTGTGGGTACTATATCCCAAACATCATTCTTCCTTAATGACCGGTATTCTTCCATCATTGCTTCTACCATGATTTCATCCTGCCAGGTCATCAACATATCCCAATCTTTCGCATTCAACCTTGAAGGTTGGAACCCACTTTATTCTTGGTAAAGTCTTAGTCCATCAGGAAGTTGTCCATCTTGTCGTATCATATCGAACTCGAAGATCTTCTGCAGTCACTCCCCCTGAAGTGAAGCATCATCCTCTCTCTGCATTCTGTATTGGAGTGACACGTAGCATCCTCTGCCACTGATCTTCTATGTATCCATCTCAGGTTACTAGAAACCAAGATCCTTTATCTTGAACTTTGTCAAAAAATTCATCTTGCACCCATCTGTGAGCTTGTTGTAAATTTTCCTTTAATATTCAACTAGGGCTAAACAGTGCATGCAAAATATCAACTGATAACCACACATGAATATCTTTTACAGTATGCAGCGAAATATAAAACTAAGAAATAAATCACAACATCACATCACAATATTGACACTATTATTTTGGGTATGGAAACCCCCGAAAAAACCCAAGATGGGAAAACTAGTGCAACAGTCAGATATAGATTTTATTATGAGAAAATATGGAACTTTTACAATCACTGCAAATTCACCCAAACCTGGCGAATGCAACACCCGGCAGAATCACTGGGCAAATCCCAACTAAACCTCAACACCCTCCTGTGTGAGTGTACGGCCCAACTGTACGAAGCTCAATGATCTTAATGCTCGCTCCTCCGTCTTCTCAGCTAAATCCTTTGTCTGACTTTCTCTCCCTGTCTGTATCCTCTCTCTGTCGGAATACAAGTGTGGGTTCTCTCCACCAATTGATCTCTCTTTTATAACTTTAGGTAAAGCAAAAACCCTAATTTCACTTTCACTTTAACTAGTGGTAAAGCAAAAACCCTAATTTCACTTTCACTTTAACTAGTGGTAAAGCAAAAACCCTAATTTCACTTTCACTTTAACTAGTGGTTCACTAAAGTAAATTTAGATCACTTAAATTTATTTTCCAAAGTAAACTTAGGAAAAGTAAATTAAATACAATTGGTTTCCTAATGTAAGCCTTTTGCACGCAAGAACACATGCATGCAGGAAGCCCTTCCTCGCTGCTACTAGTTTAACATCAGATGCAAAACATATCCAGAAAATACATGTCATAAATCCACATATTTATATGACCGCCAGATCATGACACTAAATGCTAATACATGTCACAAAAATGAGTATAAGAGCAATGATAACCATAATACAATATAATAAAAGCTAAGTCATAATCATGCAAACATATCTATCTGAACCATCATTTGTCCAATGAGAAATACTAATACAAATTTGGGCATCACTAACTGCTCTGCAAATGGCTAAATGGCTACATCAATCCTCGAATCTAAGTGTCCTGAGACTCAATCCTGACATGGGAGAGTATAATAGTCCACAAACAAAATAATGATCCGTCAAAACTGCTCATCTCAGCATCTCATATGTAAGAGATCTGGCTGAAAAATGTACTGTATCTGAAAAATAGAATATGGTAGCCTGGCTACTATAGATGTGATAACAAAGATGTCTGTGGAGGATCTACTTGCCTGGAATCCTGCACTGTGGATCTAAACCACTTACGCCTTGGCCTAGTGTCAACCTGTTGCAGCTGCTGGATATCTGTCTCCTGTTGCAGCTCATCCTTCAAGTCAATGAATGAAGGATCATGTCCACCTAACTCCCTCTGACCACTAGAACCTGTGCTCTGTATCTGTACCTGTACATCTGGCTCCTCCAACATGACTCCCGATTCCTGTGCTGGCTGCTGCTCTGCAGGTAAGTCCAGAGATCTCCGCAAGGCCCTATACTTATTGAACTGGACATCCCTGCTCACAATGATCCTCCTGCGAGCGGGAATGTAAACTCTATATGACTTCGATATCTCGATGTAACCAACAAGTAACCCCTTCTCTCCAGAAGGGTCCATCTTCTTCCTATTGTCAGCATGAACATCACAATAGCAGGCACTGCCAAATATGTGAATGTGACTCACATCTGGCCTAGTGCCTATGAAGACCTCCTCCAGTGTCTTCCTCCCCAAGGCTGTGTGGGGACACCTGTTCTAAATGTATACTGCAGTCCTGTATGCCTCGGTCCAGAGGAATAGTGGTAATCCCTGATCAAATAGCATGGCCTCAGCTGCTCCAACCATAGTCTTGTTCTTCCGCTCTGCGACTCCATTCTGTTGTGGGGTATGGGGCACAATGTGCTCCTTTTTTATCCCCTCAGTCGAACAATACTCCATGAACTCATTGGAAGTGTACTCACCCCCGTTGTCTGTCCTCAACACCCAAATCTTCTTCCCTGTTTGGTTCTCCACAAGAGTCTTTAACTCTCGGAACCTCTCAAATACCTTTGACTTGGCCTTCAGGAAATAGATCCAGGTTTCCCTGGAATAGTCATCAATGAAGGTTACGCAGTATCTGTAACCACTGAACAAATGGACACTCATAGGTCCACATACATCCGAATGCACCAAGTCCAAGGGCTCCTTAGACTTGTGCTCACTCTGTGGGAAAGGCTTCCTGATGTTCTTCCCCAAAGCACAACCCTTGTAGTGGTTATGTTTTTCCTCCTGTACCTGAGGAAATCCAATGATTGCCTGTCTCAAATGCTTCAGTGCTCCATGGTGTAAGTGTACCATCATCCTATGCCACAACTCACCCTGACTGCTACTGTTGCTGCTGACTAGAGCCTTTGCAGGCTCAAAGTGTAATCTGTACACTTTCCTGCTCCTACCAATCACCTAATCCAAGCTCCTATCTAACCCCTTGGGCCTGATATACACTCTATGGTCACAAACTTCACCTGATATCCCTTGTCCTCCAGAGTGGAGATTGATATAAGGTTCTTAGTCAGTCCTGGAACATATAACACACCAGCAAAACTAAGGGGTTTGCCAGACTCCCTCTCAAATGAAACAGTGCCAACTCCCTGCGCCTGATACTGTGCATCATCACCCAGCTCAACGTGGATCCCTGTTCCACCCTCATGCAAGTCTTTGAAGAATCTCTTATGTCCAGTCATGTGACTAGATGCTCCAGTGTCAAATGTCAATGTACCATATGTTGCTCCCTGTGGTGCTTGCCATGCAAGCTATCAAACAAAACTCCTCATCGAATTCCTGCTAAACTCATCCACCTCTGCAGATTTAGCCATCTGAGTGTTACTCTTCTTCTTCCTGTCTGGGCACTGGGAGGCAAAGTGTCCCTGCTTGTGGCAGATAAAACACTTGACCTTTGACACGTCAAGGTTCTTCTTACCATCCTTCTTCCTCTTTACCTTCCCCTTGCTCTTCCCTGTAAGGGCTAGAGCCTCCTCATCCACAATCTGTGGGGCACTGCTGGATGAGCCTGATCCTTGACCCATGCGGGTCTCCTCCTGCACAAAGTCATCCCATAGTCTCTGCCAATCAGGGAGCTTCTCCCTAGCCACAACACCTTTGACAAAGGTGTCCCATGGCTTAGAGAATCCATTGAGGGCTATCGGAAGTAGCTCCTCATCATCAATTTTAGAGCCAACAACTCCAAGCTCATCCCTGATCTGTGTGAGCCTCGTGAGATAAGGCACCACTCCTTCTCCCTTGGTCATCTTGGTGTTGCGCATCCTCTATTGCAACACCATCCTCCGGTTCTCGTTCTTGCTCTGGTACAGACTCTCTAAAGCCTTCCACATTTCTAATGCAGTCTTCTTACCAGAAAGGTGAGGGACTATATAGTCCTTCACTCCATCCATGATAATCAGCATGGCTCTGGAATCAATCTTTCCAAGCTGCTAGATCTCCCGGATCTATGGGTGCAACCTTCGTGGAGTCAATGTGCTCATCTGCATCACTGACGTCCAGGATCCTTGTGATCCTTTCTTTCCATGTATGAACGTTTTGAGCACCCTGGAGTCTATCCTCAACTCTCAACTGCACGGCCATAGTGAATTGTACCTGTCAAACCTTAGATCTGGAAGTCCAGGTTTGTGTCTTCCTATAGATTTTCCCATGATCTATCACTGCTGCTGCAAATCTCTCAGCTTTAGCTCACCAAAGCTCTGATACCATGTAAATTTTCCTTTAATATTCAACTAGGGCTAAACAGTTCATGCAAAATATCAACTGATAACCACACATGAATATCTTTTACAGTATGCAGCGGAATATAAAACTGAGAAATAAATCACAACATCACATCACAATATTGACACTATTATTTTGGGTATGGAAACCCCCGGAAAAACCCAAGATGGGAAAATCGGTGCAGCAATCAGATATAGATTTTATTATGAGAGAATATGGAACTTTTACAATCACTGCAAATTCACCCAAACCTAGCGAATGCAGCACCCGGCAAAATCACTGGACAAATCACAGCCAAACCTCAACACCTTCCTGTGTGAGTGTACAGGCCAACTGTACGAAGCTCGATGATCTTGTTGCTCGCTCCTTCATCTTCTCAGCTAAAACCTCTGTCTGACTTTCTCTCCTTATCTGTATCATGTCTCTGTTGGAATACAAGTGTGTGCTCTCTCCACCAATTGATCTCTCTTTTATAACTTTAGGTAAAGCGAAAACCCTGATTTCACTTTCACTTTAACTAGTGGTAAAGCAAAAACCCTAATTTCACTTTCACTTTAACTAGTGGTAAAGCAAAAACCCTAATTTCACTTTCACTTTAACTAGTGGTTCACTAAAGTTAATTTAGATCACTTTAATTTATTTTCCAAAGTAAGCTTAGGAAAAATAAATTAAATACAACCGGTTTCCTAATTTAAGTCTTCTACATGCAAGAACACATGCATGCAGGAAAACCTTCCTTGTTGCTACTAGTTTAACACTTGTTATCTTCTATAGGTTTCCATCTTCAACCTTGTAGCAAAGGTTAAGATATTCATCACTCTAGGTGATCTTCAAGCTCCTTATGTAACTGGATGTGCTTATCTATGGGTGCCTTCTGAGCTCATACAAAGCCTATTCTGTATATGTGGTCTTTGCTCGATATATACTTCTACTTTACTGGAAAAGTGTGTCCGGTCAATAGAGTATGGCATGCCATAGTCTATTCCCTCTTTCTGAGACAAACCACGAACCTTGCTTTGTATACTTGTTCTTGTAGATTCATACGGAAGACACAATGGATTTCCCTTCAAGTCTCGGAACCATATCCTAGACATCATTCCCCATGGTCAACTATTACTCTTTGATCATAGCTTCTTCCATAGTTGGAAGGGTCTGCATCAATGATGTCACTCAACTGTACCACATAACTAGAGTGTATTTGAGGCCTCTAACTTTAGTTTGGAAGTCCCTCCATACTTTTCTTCATCTTGAATTTTCTCTCGTGCCCAAGATGGTATTCATCTCTCGAGGTGGATCTACTGCTCTCTTATATCTTCTGAAGCTCTTTCTTTCGTCACAGTGTCTCTGACCCTGGGAGCTTCAGGTTCATCTTCATGTATGTTTATTTGAGTGAATCTTGAATTGTCATCACTTGTTCTTTGAAACAAGTCTCGTCCTTTTCTTGTAGGAGATTGTATGCGATCTTTCCTACAAGTCAAATGCACCAGTTGCATGGTTAGAAACATTCCATAGGACATATGCATAATGACAAATTCTTATGCATGACAATACAATCATGCAACTATTTTAGCTAATACAATATTCATCCATATCTCACGGAAACTTTCCAGATGCCTTCCATCTCTACCATAACATCATTGAGATTGTGCACTAATCCAATATGTCAGCAAAGAGATTTTATTCTAGATAAGTAGCAATGGACTGTTGTATAGCACCATGGGCTACTTAGCCATAACATGCATATTAGTAGTATAATGTCATTAATGCAAACATTCTATCATGCATAATACACAACATATATAGGAAAGACAATTCAAATACTTTGTTTGTTTTGTAGATTCTTTCTTGTGCTTTGTCTTCATCTCCTTTTGGATCTCTAGCTTCTTCTTTGACCAAAGAGATTGCTTCAATCCGATGCTTGCTTGAAAGCTTTTCTGGAATGTTGCTTATAGTGGACCTAGGGTTTGACAAAGAAGCCGTAATTATCCAACTTAGGTATCTTCCAGATCTGATTGGATAGCAAGATGCACCTCCTCAAGGCAAGCTGAGCAGCATACTCATTTTCCCAAAACTGTGATCAGAACTACAAAATATCTGATGCCCTAGTTTTCTTCAACTTCTTCTACAGAATTACCTAATCTTGTTTCTATTGCATCTCTAAAATTCCTGCTCCTCTAAGTCTAAAACTTCGTACTTATGTAGCCTAGTCTGTCTTCTTTCCAACCCCACAGGTTAGAGCAGAATTGGTTTCACCAATTGGGACTTGTGCAAATTTTCCCAAGGTGACTTATTTCAGAACTGTTCAGCATAGCGAACTTGTACGGATTGTCACATGTCACTGTTTCACCTTCGAGGTCTGAAACATTTGCCACATAAACTACAGGTCGTGCCCTATCTGCAACATCTTGTGAAATTTCGTTTGGACCTTCCTAGCCCGAGATATAGCAATTCTCTCTAGATCACCTGTTTAAGGTTGAATCCTGGGAGAGGCTGGAACCCTAAGTTGGAGGAATCATATCTCCTAGATTATAGCGAATCTGAGGCTAAAACCTTTACACAAGGTACAGCAAGATTTCATCTTCGGCCTGTAAAAGTTTCGGCTCCTGAGCCTTCTCCAATCGCGAGATATAGCGAAAGTCTCAACATGACTAGTTTTAGTCTTCTAGGGTTTTCAAGCATGAAACCCTAATCTTCAATAGTTGTAGCTGTAGCAATGTTTCGGCAGCACAAAGACTTCTTTGAGGGTAGCTCTGATACCATATTAAGTTTTTAATGGTTATACCAAATCTGATAACATTTAGCATTATAACATCATAACCATATGCAAAAGAATCACTGAAAAATAGACAAGTACAGCCACACAAAAGAACACAAGGATTTATCCTGGGAAACCCTCATGGGGAAGAAAACCCAGCAAAACTTCCTCTATATAAGATGTATCAAAAGTACAAGACAAGACCCCAGACAGGTGCGCCTTCTTCCAACAGATATATCTCTCTCACTCCTATGCGCTATACACAAGTGTCTGTGTTCAAATGAGGAACACAACTCCTCTATTTATACTCTTTTTGTCACTTGACTTTTAACCTAACAAGTCGGCCCCACTTAACTGACTCGGACGACTTCACTTAGGAAGACTCAATACAATATTATATTATATTCATCAGCGTACTATTGACCCGAATTACAATGGAGGCTTTACCTCATGACTCGATGATGACCAAATACAATAGTAACACCCCGACAGAGGAATAATACATCTCCCTTGGGGTACATCAGTAAAATACATTTAGAATATCCTTTGAAGTTACAATATTTCAACAACAAGATCAAACTCAAAAATATCCGAGTATAAGGCGGATCCAAATAATGGTTATGATTCTTTCGCTTTGTCATCCTCTGTACTTTATTCAAGATTTAGTTTACAGTACATAGCATTTAATGATTCGCAAGGACCAACTTTAACGCATCGACTAAATGGAGCGTTAAGTTGAAAGAGATGAAAATTAGGTTTTTTTTGTTTTATTACAGTTTAAATTTTATTATGCAGTAATATTGTGAATCTGAGTTTATATGTTCAAGCATTAAAGTTTACTACTTGTATTAAAACTCATCTAACCTTGAATTTTAAAGGTCGCCAGATAAGACATGTAGGGTTAGTCCCTTAAGAATAATACAATTCAAAATGTAAAGAAGAGGACTCACCTTGAGTTCATACCCAATTGTTGTTTATGTCTAGGGTGTATATGACTCCGGATAAACCACTTCAAACTTTGAAACAATCCCTGGCAACGGCACCAAAAATGTTACCGCTCAAACTAGCAGATTAATGCCCAACACGCATATGTGTGGAAGATGTGACCACTGTCACCTCAGTCACACATCCAACTTCTTCGGAGTGTCGTAACCTCCAAGGGGAGAGCCCTTTAGCTATTATGGAAGAAACTTGGACAACAAACTATATCTTCTATGCAATGTTAGTAGAGACCAGTGCCTTAAATCAATTATCTTGAGAATGAAGAAGACATACTATATAAGTTATAACCAATGTATCAATACCAATGTCTAAAGATCGTTCACATAACAAGCAACCAATTGTAGGATAACAACCAATTCATGTGTCGCTCTATTATCAGTGGAATCAAGTATCATTAAGAAGACCATTTATGTGAGTATCATAACAAGGCAACTAGGCTAACAATTGCAAGTAAATCAGTTCATTCAACATTGATCTATCTCATTAATGAACCAATCAAAGTCTGATATATGTCATTTGTAGCATGCAAAACAGTGTTAAAACCAGTCCCTTTATCAAACAGTAATCAACTATATGATATTTATCCACCAATATAGAAACATTTGCATTTATCATTCAAGAAGTACTGTGAGCAATGTACATTAAGGTATATACAGTCAGTGTCACTAGTTCATCACAACAGTAGCATAGCAGTCATTAATGTAAGCAGCACTTTAAAACAGTATTTAGAACCAACCTTCCTTATTAGTCCACTAACCGACATTCATCAACTTTCAGGAATTGTTTATGACTAACCTTTTTACGTTTTTGTCTTAACTTGCAGGTGTTGTTGAAATTGTCATTGATGCCAACATGGACTTGCAGTGGCCCCACAAGTTGTCATTGATGCCACCAAGTCCCTCTTGCAGTGCACAGGTATGGATGATCCCAGTACCCTTACATCCAATGCCTTGGAGCCCATATAGAGATGGTTTGTGCTTTAAAGCACCTTGTACCCAGTTGACAAGGTCCCTGTACCCACAAGGTTGGATCTTGGAGCCACCACCTTGTTGAAGATGTTGAAGACCCTCCTAATAGCACTGAAGACCCTGGAGATGGTGTTGAAACTCTTGTAGACAATGCAAAAGCCCTAGATGGGTTGAAGAAGCATTAATGACCCATTATGTGGTCATTCATGCTCCGATGGTATCATGGTACCCTAGGAGAAGGTCTGGCAACCCCACAGGTGATGTCATGATGGATCTTGACCCTTGGAGGTCCCCTTGTGTGGTTCAAGTGATTGAAGACGCCCATGAAGCCTCTTGCTTGATGAAGAAGCCTTGAAGAAGTCCTTGAACCCACACTTAGTGATTTGATGATCTTGCAACCCTTGTTGGGGTCATGGAGCTCTTATATGATGATGATGACCTTCCATGGTCTTTGACATGCTATAGAACCCGTGAACATGCCTTTGGTACGATGAAGAAGCCCATGAAGACTTGTCCATGGTGAAGAAGTCTTTGAAAAAACCTTTGGACCCACAATTGATGGTTTAAAGGTCCTTGTACTCTTGATGAAGATGATGTACTCATTTGTGGGTTAATGGGGTCTTGGAACCCTTGGGGATGGTCCTAGGGCATAAGAAAAACTTTGCACCCACTTATTTGACGGTATGATGACACCTTGGACATTTGGTTGCTTGTGGGGTCCTTGGTCATGCATGTCATGGTGATGGGGTCCTCTTTGAAGCCCTCAAAGCTTGATGCAACACATGGACATACTTGGTAGTATACAACAAACCCTGAGAAGTGATGACTTTGAAGACACACCCCTATGAATTGTAATGATGTGGCAAATAATTGCATGCAATTTTAATGGTAAGGTTTGACCCTTGAAGGAAGGGTTTGTATGACAAAAACAAAATAAATAAAAATTAAGACGAATTCAAATTAAATATTAAAAATATAAAACAAAAATTCATACCTTTGCTTGGCCTTGAAGTCAGCCTCATTTCCAGCCCTATCTTTAACGATGAAAGAGTATATATACTCTATTGTGATCTCACTCCAACATATCCAACAAAGGTGCAATGCAAGAGAGCTCGGTAATTGACTGTGGTGGACTGAGGTAAGTAGGCTTTCAGTGGTAACAGCAAAACAAAATTTCTTTTGGTCTTGATCCAACGATGGCAATGTGAATGAAGCTCACTAGCTTAGCTGAGGCTAGTGTATTGTGGTGGCAATGGTAGGAGGAGACACAGATCCGAATCTTTCCCACAGAGAAAATATTTTGTTAGCAGTCATGTGTTGGAGGCTTTCTACACTTGCTTGGGTCTCTTCTTTAGCACACACCACTCCTCTCTAAACAGTCCAATTTTTTATGAATACACCAGCACCCGAACTTCGTTGGAGTCTTTTCACCATCTACACAGACCCAAAGTTTCTTGAAGTAATATACAGTCACGGTGGTGAGGTAGGGTTGTATCAGTACTTGTTTTGAAGGCACTCGGTGATGGTTGCAGCAGCAGTGGTTAAAGCAGTCTGAGTTTTGAAGCCCTTTACACAATCCTGAATACATGAAAGTGTTGACCTAATGACTACCCTAATCCGAGTTCTTGTCTAAACTATCCGAGTTTGCAATAGCTGGTGTCTTTCTTTTGGGTACAAAATCTTAATGTTTTATCTATGATTTTTCAGGCATATGACTGAGGTAGCCTCAGTGCAGAAATGATGGGTTCAATGAAGTATGTCACTGTATGATGATGCTGACAATGTAAATACAGTAATACAATGGCATATAAACAGTATACAATAAAGAAGGTACAGTAATAACTATGGTGTATTATAATGATGATTTATGATGATGCTACCCTATATTTGTTTACACTACTGTATGGGATGATATCTTAGTTGTATATATGCACAGTGATGATGTATATGTACAGTGATGTGTGAGGATTTATGTTGATACATACTCCACTCATTGTCTACACTATGATGATGCTTGATAAGCATACTTGGTGCACATGATGTTGCATACTCATACACCATGATGTTGATGAGATAATGAGATGATGCAATATGTGAATGTACAGTGATGTACAAATATATACAGTGGTAAGTTTATATGTACAGTAATGTGTGAATCCATTGTGATAATGATACAATGATGATATGATGATGCATGCAAACATCTACAGCAGCCACAAGGTTGATGTCATCTACAGCAGGTTGAGCAGTATTGAACAATCTGAGTTTGGGGTCTTCTACAGGTGTCACACACAGCCCAAGTTGGTGAAGTGTGTATAGTGACATAAACAGATGATGTTGATGCATGACTACTCCTTGAAAATAACAACCACAACAATGACCAGTGTTGCAGCAATAAAGAACGATGAGCAGATAAGATTGACTAGCAGTGATGAGCAAAGTTGATGAGCATAGAAAGTGATGAGCAGAGGTTGACCAGCAGAGATCGAAGTCACGCAGAGGCACATGCGTTGAGATTGATGAAAGCTAAGTCTTGCACTCGAGGATTTGACTCCTCAACCCTTTCTTAGTTGGAGCTAAGAAAACCAGGTTGGGTCCTATTACAAGAGTTGGTGTTATTTTCATCAGTTGGTGTTGATTGTAATCGAGAAGATTGTAGTCTTCCATTACCATAAATAAAGATCAAAATTACATATATTCTTGTCTCTCTTGATGTGATGATTGTGCTTGTGACTAATTTAACGGATGAATATGATTATGTGATTAATGTTTGATATACTCTGATTGATTAAAAGAAGGTAAAAATGTTTAAAATTGCTCACACACTGATTCACCCCCCCTCTCAGTGTGGCCATTGTGTCCAACAATTGGTATCAGAGTCTGCTTTCGTCACAAGCCTTGCAAGCTTGAAGGAGATCCGTGGAGACACAATGGAAGAAAAAGCAAAGTCATCATGCAATGATTTGTCCATACTTGATGTGACATGTTATTTCGATTGGAGGAGCAAAATGAAGACATATCTGAAGAAGTTTGGCGTGTGGGAGATTTTGATCAATCCACCTGTTCCATCAAATAAGAAGGGCAAGTCAGCTGGACAGAAGGAAGCAAAGAAGGACAATGCTACAACCTTGAAGTTTCTCATGGATGGACTTCCCAACTCAATAAAGGAAAGTGTAGGGAAGTACACTTCAGCCAAAGACCTATGGTTCAAGTTGGAAAGCGAGTATCAGAAGGAAAGACCAAACACCAAAAAGACAGAACAAGAATCAAAAGACAAGCCCTCGAAAGAGATCAATCAAGAAGAAGATTAACAAGAAGAGGACTCTAGTAAAGGTATGGACTCTTGTGATTGTAATGATAGCTTGTGTGATGAAATTGAGAAGGTTTGTGCAGAAGATGATGAAGGGCTATCAAAGGCTGCGTATGGGATACATCTCACCTTGTTAAGTATTGATCTCATAGCAGATTGAGTCATGGACAGAGTAAATCTGAACCATAGTGAATTCACAAAGTTCAAAAAGAAAATATTGGATTCTTTGAATGAATATCAGCAAAAGACCATGACAATCAAAGTGTTGCTTGTGAAGCTCAAACACAAGGATAAAGAGTTGTGGGATCAGTTGAAAGACAAGGATGCTAAAATTGAACAACTAAATATTGAATTGATCAATCAAAAGGAAGAACAAGAAGAGCCTGATAAAAACTCAGAAGAGCTTGAAGAAACAAAAGAGGCCAATCATGATTTGAAGACTCAACTGGAGGAATCCAAAAGGATAGAAGAAATCTTGAAGACTCGGTTGGAAGAAAAAGAGCAGACAATCCAAAGGCTGGAAATGGAGGTAGTTGATCTCAGAAAGAAAGGTGAAAAAATGATGCTTTTGGCAAGTTCAAGGACAGTTCAATTGTCCTAGATAAAATCTTGGATTGCCAAAGATCTCCATGTGACAAGACTGGTCTTGGTTACAAGAAGGAGAAAGAAAAATCTAAAGATGACACTTGGTCTCCTAAGACTCCAGAAGCAGATCCATCAACATCCAAAGCTACTCCCCATGTACCTGCACATGACAAGGACTTTGGAAGTTCAAAAATGCAACAAGGAGCTAGGTCTATTCCTCAAAGCAAGCTCAGAAAAGAAACAACTCCAAGATGGAACCAATGTCCCAAGTATGAAAATGGATTTAATGGTTATTGTTATTTTTGTTCTAACTTTGGTCATAAGGCTATGGATTGTAGACTCTACGAAAGAAGAAGAGATGGAACCAAGTTGGACATATTGTTGCCACCTATCACACGTTGAGATGCTACACCTGTAGTGGGTTTGGTCACAAAGCCCAAGAATGTGCAAATCAAAGAAGTCAACCAAGGAGTACTTGATACACATCAGTGAGAAGAACCAGTGAACCTTGTAAGAAGACGAATGCAAGAAGATTTGAAGATCAAAAGACAAAGGCCTACAGTCAGGGACACTCTCAGGCATGGAGACATGAAGTTGATCAAAGAAGTGTTGGAAGTTCCAAAAGCTCAGCCAAGTTTTGCAATGCTTGTTGGTCACATCGCTGCATATTGTTGTACGATGAGTTGTTATGGTTGCAGTGGCTTTGGCCACAAAGCTCAAGATTGTTGGACTACACATAAACAACCCATGAGAAGTTTCTCATACAGCTCATCAAGGAAAGTCAGTACAGATGAAGGAACAAATGTTGAAAGGACAAATGCCAAGAAGCAATTATGAATGAAGACCAAGCAGTTACAGATAGGAGAGGTTGATCAAAGCAGGGAGGATGGATGCCATATGGCAAGCCAAGTGTAAGGTCTCTCAAAGACCTTAACACACCTTGAGTTCATGAGGCTGGAGGATGAACTCAAAGAAGAAAGGATGACTAGTCTAGGCATACAGACAAGTCCTAGGATCATGCATACTGACAAGGGGAGCAGTGAGCAGTGATTGGAGGTTTCAGATGAAGATATATGGTCACCCTTTTCCATTGATGCCAACAGGGGAGAGATGAAGATAAAGGGAGAGATGAAGACAAAAGGGGAGCATACTCGCAAGGGGAACAGGAGTTGTTTTCATCAATGACAAAGGGGGAGATTGGTCGTGAAATTGTCATTGATGCCAACATGGACTTGCAATTGCCCCACATGTTGTCATTGATGCCACCAAGTCCCTCTTGCAGTGCACAGGTATAGATGATCCCAGTACCCTTACATCCAGTGCCTTGGAGCCCATACATAGATGGTTTGTGCTTTGAAGCACCTTGTACCCAGTTGACAAGGTCCTTGTACCTAGTTGACAAGGTCCCTGTACCCACAAGGTTGGATCTTGGAGCAACCACCTTGTTGAAGATGCTGAAGACCCTACCGATGGTGTTGAAGACCCTAGAGATGGTGTTGAAGCTCTTGTAGACAATGCAAAATCCCTAGATGGGTTGGAGAAGCATTAATGACCCATTATGTGGTCATTCATGCTCTGATGATGCCATGGTACCCTAGGAGAAGGTTTGGCAACCCCACAAGTGATGGCATGATGGATCTTGACCCTTGGAGGTCCCCTTGTGTGGTTCAGGTGGTTGAAGAAGCCCATGAAGCCTCTTGCTTGATGAAGAAGCCTTAAAGAAGTCCTTGAACCCACACTTAGTGGTTTGATGATCTTGCAACCCTTGTTGGGGTCATGGAGCTCTTGTATGATGATGATGACCTTGTATGGTCTTTGACATGCTATGGAACCCATGAACATGCCTTTGGTACGATGACTTGTCCATGGTGAAGAAGTCTTTGAAAAAGCCTTTGGACCCACAATTGATGGTTTAAAGGTCCTTGTACTCTTGATGAAGATGATGTGCTCATTTGTGGGTCAATGGGGTCTTGGAACCCTTGGGGATGGTCCTAGGGCATAAGGAAAACTTTGCACCCACTTATTTGATGGTATGATGACACCTTGGACATTTGGTTGCTTGTGGGGTCCTTGGTAATGCATGTCATGGTGATGGGGTCCTCTTTGAATCCCTTGAAGCTTGATGCAACACATGGACATACTTGGTGGTATACAACAAACCCTAAGAAGTGATGACTTTGAAGACACACCCCTATGAATTTTAATGATGTGCCAAAGAATTACATGCAATTTTAATGGTAAGGTTTGACCCTTGAAGGAAGGGTTTGTATGAAAAAAATAAAATTAAGACAAATTCAAATTAAATATTAAAAATATAAAACAAAAATTCATACCTTTGCTTGGCCTTGAAGTCAGCCTCATTTCCAGCCCTATCTTCAATGATGAAAGAGTATATATACTCTATTGTGATCTCACTCCAACATACCCAACGACAGTGCAATGCAAGAGAGCTCGCTAATTGACTGTGGTGGACTGAGGTAAGTAGGCTTTCAGTGGTAACAGCAAAACAAATTTTCTTTTGGTCTTGATCCAACGATGGCAAGGTGAAGGAAGCTCGCTAGCTTGGTTGAGGCTAGTGGATTTTGGTGGCAGCAGTAGGAGAAGACACAAATCCGAATTTTTCCCACAGAGAAAATATTTTGTTAGCAGTCAAGTGTTGGAGGTTTTCTACACTTGCTTAGGTCTCTTCTTTAGCACACACTAGTCCTCTCTGAACAGCCCAATTTTTTATGAATACACCAGCACCCAAACTTGGTTGGAGTCTTTTCACCATCTACACAAACCCGAAATTTCTTGAAGTAGTATACAGTCACGGCGGTTAGGTAGGGTTGTATCAGCACTTGTACTGAAGGCTCTCGGTAATGGTTTAAACAACAGCAACAGTGGTTAAAGCAGTCTGAGTTTTGAAGCCTTTTACACAGTCCTGAATACATGAAAGTGTTGACCTAATGAATGCCCTAATCCGAGTTCTTGTCTAAACTATCCGAGTTTGCAGTAGTTGGTGTCTTTCTTTTGGGTACAAAATCTTAATGTTTTATCTATGATTTTTCGGTCATATGACTGAGGTAGCCTCAGTGGAGGAATGATGGGTTCAATGAAGTAAGTCACTGTATGATGATGTTGACAATGTAAGTACAGTAATACAATGGCATATAAACAGTATACATTAAAGAAGGTACAGTAATAACTATGGTGTATTATAACGATGATTTATGATGATGCTACCCTATATTTGTTTACACTACTGTATGGGATGATATATCAGTTGTATATATGCACAGTGATGATGTATATGTACAATGACGTGTGAGGATTTATGTTGATACATACTCCACTCATTGTCTACACTATGATGATGCTTGATAAGCATACTTGGTGCACATGATGTTGCATACTCATACACCATGATGTTGATGTGATGATGATATGATAATATATGTGAATGTACAGTGATGTACTAATATATATAGTGGTAAGTTTATATGTACAATAATGTTTGAATCCATTGTGATAATGATGCAATGATGATATGATGATGTATGCAAACATCTACAACAGCCACAAGGTTGTGTCATCTACAGCAGGTTGAGCAGTATTGAACAATCTGAGTTTGGGGTCTTCTACAGGTGTCACACATAGCCCAAGTTGATGAAGTGCGTACAGTGACATAAACAGATGATGTTGATGCATGACTACTCCTTGAAAATCACAACCAAGACATTGACTAGTGTTGCAGCAGTGAAGAATGATGAGCAGAGAAGATTGGCCAACAGTGATGAACAAAGTTGATGAGCAGAGAAGATTGACCAGTAGTGATGAGCAGAGGTTGACTAATAGAGATCGGAGTGCAGAGGCACATGAGCTGAAATTGATGTAAGCTAAGTCTTGCACTTGAAGATTGGACTCATCAACCCTTTCTTAGTTGGAGCTAAGAAAACCAGGCTGGGTCCTGTTATAAGAGTTCATGCTCTTTTAATCAGTGGGTGTTGATTGTAATTCGAGAAGACTATAGTCTTTCATTACCATAAATAAAGATCAAAATTACATAGATTATTGTGTCTCTCTTGATGTGATGATTGTGCTTGTGACTCATTTAACTGATGAATATGATTATATGATTAATGCTTGATATACTCGTATTGATTAAAAGAAGGTAAAAAGGTTTAAAATTGCTCACACACTAATTCACCGCCCCTCTCAGTGTGGCCATTGTGTCCAATAGCAGGTTGGAACTTGGAAGGCAACACCAGACTGAAAACAATGGCTACCTTTCGAATGAGGACTGTCCTGAATTGGAGAGAGGCAGCTACAAGAGCAGACCTCAACAAAGGTTTTTATAGGTTGCAAAAAGGGTTGGGAAAAGGTTGTTACAGCCTTGTGAAGGGCTGCAAAAGGAGGGTCGAGACTTCAAAGAGGTAGGCAGAGGCTGATAAGGGATAGGCCGAGGATGAGGGAGGGTTGTTAGGCTAGGCCGAGGGTAAAAAGGGAAGAAAGGAGGGTTGTAGGGTATGTTAGGTTAGTAAAAAACATTGGGTTTTGGGATTGTTTTTTAGTTT
The DNA here is from genome assembly GCA_001517045.1 of Pseudotsuga menziesii. Taxonomy (NCBI): domain Eukaryota; kingdom Viridiplantae; phylum Streptophyta; class Pinopsida; order Pinales; family Pinaceae; genus Pseudotsuga; species Pseudotsuga menziesii. The sequence continues at coordinate 865,477 of LPNX010064847.1, read as the reverse complement.
TTAAAAATTTAACTGTTTTTAAGGATTTTTAGGGCTCCGAAAATTTCTCCCTAGGGTTTCTAGGAACAAAGAGGGCAGGTCGAATTCATAGGAGAGGGCCGAAATTTTAGGAAGGCCAAAAATTTGAAAAAAAAAATCGATTTTTTGGGGTTTCAGACAAAAAATTACAGACCTAATTAAATGGCCTAATTGACCATGAAATGCAATATTTACACATGAAA